>JAGXCT010034514.1:0-22882 GCA_022495035.1 Philopotamus ludificatus
TAGATTTCTGTCCCCATTTTTAAATTGTTTAAACCACCGTCGACACTTCCGAACCTTCAAAATATCACCATTAGTTTCGAAAATGCTTTCGGTGGCTTCTTTGCCTCTCAATCCTTTATCAAATAACACATACCGTAACTGCATCTCTTGGATCTTTGGCCATGACATTTGTTTCTATTGGGGGAAATTGAAAAAAAATGTATTGAAGTCGGAAAGGGATAAAGGGAGCTTTAAATAATACTAATTTCGACGTACTTACTCGCCGAGAACCAATGCAAACTGATTTTAAAGGGCGCCATAAGAAAACGGTCATTTCTTTTCGCTTTACCTAATATAAATTAGCGTGTCACAAGTAAACAGATTCTCCATAATCCTGCTATGGATGTGGTATATTCAATAACTCTTGTGTGATTTTAGTGGTTAATAACTTGTTTTTACTGCCGAGTTTTAGGGATTTTTTATGCATATTTATTTGTAATACATGACAAACGCTTTTGATTAAGTTTATATCTGAGGATTGACCATGGCAAGGTAAAATATGTAGACTTTGATCGTCTTTCCAGAACGTTGTATTGCGATACTTATGGCGAGTATCTTTCATAAACATGGATAGATTTTTATCAATTGTGTTGACAAACAATGGGATAAGTTCAACTTCTAACACAGTAATATATTTTTAAAAAATTCAAAATTCGTTCATGATAACTAAATTAGCAGTAAAAAAATATGTGTTTTTAAAACAGTCGGGTCCAATTGTATCGGTGTTATTTCTGAAACTTAAAAGCCAAAAGAGGGTATATTTTTGCATTTCTTTTGTTAAGACATGGAGATGCTTAGCACTGTTAGTATCACCAATCTTTTTTTTATCTGCGGGAAAAGGTTCTAGTTTATCTTTAAGAAACAAACGTTTTGACAACTCTTTTGAACTGGAGAATTATTCTGCAAATGATTATTAATTCTAACTGAACAAGATTCCTGGCTATTTAACAAAATTATTCCGAGACCTGCCAAGAGTTTGAGCCACCAGACACAATTTAAGTCAATTTTTTTTCTAAGTGTCTATTCACTTCTGACATTAGTTTATTATATATGTTTTTTAATTTATAATAATATAACATGCAAAACGCAATTTATAAGATTCCTGTACATATTGACTAAAATATTGTCAATCCACAGAATCGTCTAACTTTATCACCCGTAAGTTAACTTTAAGATAAATGCTAATTTTACACTTTTTATGAATATTTTTTTTCTTGAGCTCAATCTATGACATGTATGACAAGTACTATTGGTTAAATGCTTAAAATCTTACATATGATTATTGTTCGATAAAAAAGGCCTTTTTTTAATATAAATAAAAAGTATAACTTACATAAACCATATATTTCGCATTTATCACTAAAAACGATAATCACGTATCACTAATAATAATCCTATATTATTTATATTTAATAGATTTTATTATAAATCGAAATGGAGGAGGAAGTTGGAGTAGGAATAGACCTCGGTACGACATATTCTTGCGTAGCAACCTGCCAAAATGGTAGAGTAAAGACATGTCACAATGACTATGGAAAAAATACCACCCCCACCTTCATCTGTTTCACTGACACCGATTGTCTGATCGGCGAAGCTGCGCAAAAACAGGCCATCACGCATATTGAAGGCGCAATTTTTGGTGAGTTGAAATATCAATATATCCACGTAAATTTATATGTGAATATAATTATGTTTTCAATTTTTTTTATTTTTAGAGTTCAAACGACTTATAGGACGACCGTTTGACGATGAATCAGTTAAAAATGATATGAAAAATTGGCCATTTACGGTAATTGAGGAGAACGGACGCCTTAAAATTCAAATAAAAATCGGAGAAACAAAGAAATCATTTCATCCAGAAGATGTGAGTGGAATGATTCTCAAAGAGATGAAAAAGTATGCCGAAAATAATTTAAAAAAAGAGGTAAAAAGTGCCGTCATCACCGTGCCGGCGTACTTCAACAATGATCAAAGACAAGCGACAGAGCTTGCGGGAAAAATAGCAGGACTCAAAGTGTTGAGAATCATCAATGAACCCACAGCAGCGGCTTTCGCTTTTGGATTTACCAAAAGCGTCAATAAGGACCGTTATATTATTGTATATGATCTTGGAGGAGGTACGTTTGATGTATCAATTTTGAAAATATTTAATAACAGTATCAAGATATTAGCAACAGGAGGTGACAATCATTTAGGAGGAATAGATTTTGATATTAATATTTTAAATTAATTTCTAAATGATTTTAAAAGAAAAACTAAAATTGATTTAAGAGAAGAAAAAAAATCGCGAAAGGCTATTGCGAGAATGCGAAATGCGTGCGAACAAACAAAAATTATCCTATCGTCAGCTGATGAAGCTAGCATCGATCTTGATTCACTTTACGATAAGCATGATTATCAATCGTCAATTGCCAGGAGTCGTTTTGAATCGTTAAATAGTAATCTGTTTAATAAAACGATGGGAATTGTAGATAAATGTGTAAGCGCAAGTCAATCAAAAATTCCTGAAGGTACAGTAATGGAAATCGTTCTTGTCGGTGGTTCTACGCGGATTCCAAAAATACAAAACCTCATTAAGAAAAAATTTCCGGATTCAACTATTAATACAAATATTAATCTCGACGAGGCGGTGGCACACGGAGCTGCTATTTATGCTGATATTATGATCAAAGCAAATGCTAAAAAAATTAGCGATGTGTCTTTGGCAGACGTTATTCCACTCTCGCTAGGTGTGGAAAGAAATGATGGTGTAATGAGCGTTATCATACCAAGAAATACGAATATCCCAATAAAAAAATCTAGAATATACGCGACAACCATGGATAATCAAGAGACTATGGCCGTAAAAGTGTACGAAGGCGAGAGTGAATTTGTAGAACAAAACAACCTGCTGGACGAGTTTGAAGTCACTGATATACCACGTGGAAAAAAAGGTTTCATCAAAATTGAAGTTACATTTTCAATCGACGCCAACGGAATTCTGACGGTCACTGCAGTAGAGCGATCAGAAAACAAAGTGACAGTATTGACAATTACCAACGAGAAAGGTAGATTGTCAGATATAGAAATAGAAAACATCATTAAAGAAGGAGAAATTACTAAAATAGACAATCAGAAGCGGTTGGAAGCATTGGACGCCAAAACTCTTTTAATAAACTATATTGACAATATGAGGACTCAATTAGAAGGCAAAGTTTCAATAAAGCTTAATTCGACCCAAATTAATGATTTAAAGAAAAAGTATGACGAGGCAGAAAACTGGGCAGAAAACCATGTAGTGATTAGCAAAGATGATTTTAACGAGAAGAGAAACGAGCTTGAATACGAATACAGGAAAAATGCGCTATAAACATTATTTTATAGAGATTTTAATTCGATACATTAAATTTGAAATTATTAGTCTATCCATATTCTCAAAATTTAAAATGAACACTAATTTTTATTTATATTTTTAGTGTTAGATTATGAAATAACATTACTGCTGTAATTATAATGTAATAAAGTATAAAAAAAATACATATACAATACCAAAATTTACTTTTTAAAATAGCGTAATGTATTTCACAATAATTATTTAAAATAATGAAACGTACATATTCATATCAAATAAATTTAAACAATTGATTCTTTGACAGATTTTTGAACTCAAGTTAATTAAAATTGTATCAGATAAGCAACATCAAGTACTCTCGAAAAATATATTTAATATCAACTCCCATATTTTATATTTCGTATTACATATTATTTTTTATTCAGCATTTTAATTATCATTATTAACAATTATGTTTTGTTAACATGTACAAAATGTATAGTATATATATAAATATTTTAATAATAGAAAAAAATATTTAAAATCAAATGCCAGTTTAAACTAATTGTTTTATCATAAAATAAATGCATAAAATCTTCAGAGTTGTTTTATTTAAAAATAATAACTGATATTATTCTAATATTTATATTATTTAATTATGGAAATTTTATTATCCAACTTATTTTAATGGATAATGTTATATTTCGAATTTATAAAAGAAATGCGTAGATATTTGCAACTAGTAACAGTTTCATTTTAATATTAAATACTCGTTAAATTCTGTTGATTAGTTATTATATATGTATAGTACTTTCTAAAAAATAATGTTTATCCGGTTTTTAATTTTAAATTGTCACTTTTCGCAGACGATATTAATATTTTTAGTTCTACATTATGAAAATAAAATTATTTATTTAATTTTAAAGAAACAAAAAATTCTTTTATCACTTAATAATAGCCTTATTTATTTTACAATAATTATTTAAAATATTAAAACATACATATTTGTATCAAATCAACTGATTTTTGAACTCAAGTTAAATAAAATTGTAGCATCGAAATCGCAAAATATATTTAATATCAACTCCTTATTTTATATTTCGTATTATACTATTTTAATATTCTGCAAACTTAATTAATGTTATAAATTGATATTTTTGACAATTATTTCCTGTTAACACAGAAAATGTATAGTATATATATAAATATATTAGTAATAGTAGAAATATTTTAATATTGCAATTTATCGAATGCCTATATTGTATATAGGCATTTGATAAATTAAACTAACTGTTTTATTATAAAATAAATGCATAAAATCTTTATTGAGTTGTTTCATTTAAAAAGAATAACTGATATTATTTCAAGATTTATAGTATTTAATTAGGCAATTTATTTTAATGGAACTAATATTATATTTCGTATGTATAAAAGAAATGCGTAGGTATGTGCAACTAGTTTAATTTTAATTTTAAATACTTGTTAAATTTTGTTGATATAGTATTTTGTACAAAATGTGATATGAATTTTTGCTCTTTTCGAATAAAAATTACAATAATTTTTATATGAATAATCAAATATAAATTGGTTAAATGGTTTAACGTTCCTATTTCTCGGCATTTCAATCGGAAAATGATCGTTGGTATTAATTGTGTTTGAAAGCAGTCGAAAAATACTTGGGGTTGCTGTGAAATATTTATAATTATAAAAGATATTCCGCACATATTATTTTTTCATATTATTTATACATGCGGGTAATTTTTTCATACTATTTTCATTTTTTTTTTGATTGTTTGGGATGATGTTTAAATATCTTATATTAAAGAATGCCTGATATTTGAAAATCCAATTATTTTTTTAAATTAATTTTACAATCACAATAAAACCTTAATGATATATATTCTCTTATAAAGCATTGATTATAAAGCATGATTTTTTAAAAGTATTAATTTGCGGAATCAAATACTCTTTTAATATAAACTACAACCAATATCATGGCTTCTTACCTACAATGCATATTATTTTGATAGTGTAAGTTATTCGTGATAGATACGAAACGTTGTTAACCTTTTTGATTCTAATTATCTAAACAACTAAACTCAGCTCGGACTAAAAGCAGTAATCTATTTGCGCTAATTATATACAAAAACAGTCAAACCTGTTTTTGTGCGGTTGATAAGGACCGTGAAAAATAAAAGGCATACAATAGTTTTTATTGGATTTTCAAATATAAATGATTTAATGTTATTATGTAAATCACACAGCATTTCAATCAACTGAATAGAACACTTCGAGAAAATGCATCTATTATATTAATGGTGCTCAAAAGTATTACAATATTTATGACGAATCTTGACATCTTACCACTAAAGATTAGTAAATGACAATCCCATAACAATCCTCCATCTTTCCAAGTGACGCCACTGACTTGACTCATGGGCTAGTATTTAAAAAAAAATAAACAAAAAATGTACTCACTGCTCAAAACGATTTGCCATCACTGGTATAGTGCGCAATACGTATGTAATGTGATGATGAATCTCATTTGGACATGCAGCCAAGCTCACTGCAAAGTAATCTTTAAATTTCTTACATTTTTCATATTATTTTTCGATTTTTTTGGCGTTTTTTCACACAACCCATAAAAAGTCTTATAGAAAAAGTCGCACGAAACCAGGTTCAATTTATTCTAATTTTACGCATTATGAAACAGGCAAACCCCGTTGATCGCGGGCGATACGTTCTGGATAAGATCGTACTTGTAAACAATTTAAAAAATATAATTAAAATTGCAATTTATTAAAAGAAATAAACCCTAACAACAGCAAAAACAATGCTTTAAATATCACAACTTATTTATTTTCTTCCTAAATAAAATATACATTTAATTTTTTGGTCCCTCTACGTTTATTATGCAAAATTTGCAGATAGCTGTAAAATAGTATGTTAAAACTACGCTTAATTGAAATCACTCCGTCGTAATCTTCGTCGTTTTTATATGAAACTCAGCAATGATTTTGAAAAGAAATCACATTTACAATGATGTTGCACGAGATGAGGTATTTTCTTGGAACGTGTTATGGCAGTGGATTTTTTGCAAATTTTTATTAGTAAAGATTTTGCCTTGCGATCTTTAGTATCAATATAATCTGCTTCAATCCTCTATGTCTTCGGATATGGCTAGAAGCAATTTCTTTCATAATTTTAGAATTTCTCGTAATAACCTTTTCTTGAACTTGATCCTTAGATTGTAAGATAGAAGAGGCATTCGGATCAAGAATATCGCTTCAGTGTACAGAATCTCAAGTGCCATAAGATAACCTGACGTATTGTCCAGTTCTACTCGAATATCCTTGCAATATTTTTTTTATTTTTGGAAGAAGCAGTCCAATAATACATTTCATGTCTTCCAAGCCTCATAGTAATTTTGCTAAAAAACTGGAAAGTCATTTTTAGAACAGGCATACATGTCACGATTAGTTTCTGATTCTGGTTTGTGAGTTAAACAATCCTTTGCTCCTTTAAATTCAGATGTAATCTTATACTCTATGAAAATATACGTACGTATTGGCATTCGTATCCAATAAAGTCCCTTTTCGTCTACATTAAAAATAAAATTTTGCAAATAATATCCCATTTCCAAAATTTCCCGGCTCTCTTGATTATTTTTCAGCTTATTCTAGCTCTTCCAAGGGCTATGCATCGTTTTTTTTTTCGATCCAAACAACTTTTGCAAATCAATAAATTAACGAAAATAATTTATATTATTTTT
Organism: Philopotamus ludificatus; assembly: GCA_022495035.1. Classification (NCBI taxonomy): domain Eukaryota; kingdom Metazoa; phylum Arthropoda; class Insecta; order Trichoptera; family Philopotamidae; genus Philopotamus; species Philopotamus ludificatus. The sequence goes on from JAGXCT010034514.1 coordinate 7,122, forward strand.
TTAATGGCAACTCAAATATTAAACGACACGCTTATGTTTGTCGATACAGTGATATCTTATCGAAATTCACAATCACTTTGGTGTTAGTGATAGAAAACGAAGCACGTGGAAGGTTTGCACGACACACACACTTTTTTTTTTAAAAAAAATAATAATAAATCGTTTTTTTATGATAATATTACAACGCGTTTAATGAAAAATGAGTTGCAATTTCATTTGAATGATCAGAAACGAATTAAGAAGATAATAATTTTTATTATTATTTTCAGATAGCAACAAAAATATTCATCGACACGCGTACGTGTCTGTCGTACGTGTCTGTCGTACGTGTCTGTAAACTGTTAGCCTTAATTTTTTACTTAATTTCCCTCCATGACAAGTTTTACCCTTAAAGACGAATGTCTTCGAGGTAATAACATTGAAGAACAGTCCTGTTTCATCAGTATTCAAAATATATCTTTGAGCATAGTCTGCAAATACAGTAAGGACGTCCGCCCTGCTCACCGTTCCAAACCGCTACTTCAGATTCCCAAACTGATTTAGCGCAACCAGAGAGCGTCTCTTCTTTGAAACGATCTATCCGGCACCGAGTAAATCCTTCGATATTTAATCGAGACGCAATGTGCAGGGCCTTATCTAGAATTAATGGACCGATTTGTTTTTTATTATTCATTTCTAACATTTAAAAACGTCGCGCAATTATTTAAATATGTTTAAAAATTTATTCGAATTTTAAATATTTCAAACGTAAATTTCGGGAAATAAAAAACGTAAAGTCCGATACTAAATGTACTAAAATAAAACGGGACTGCAAAAATTGAACGCAAATAGCGGGAAAATATGAAATACGGGCACGTAAAAACGTGGTCTCTCTATATATTTTTGTAATTTTTATAGAGGTTTTACATTTCTAATTGGACTTTTTCCAATCCAAATTGGACATTTTTCAAACCAAATTGGACATTTTTCAAACCAAATTGAACATTTTGCAAATCAAATTGGACATTGTGCAAATCAAATTGGACATTTTGCAAATCAAAATGGACACTTCTATGCACCCAAATTGGACCCTGTAAATATATATATTTGTAAATAGATTCATGTAATTAAATATATTCATTTGTAAATGTAACTGTGATTGTTTGATTTTTACGTTTGTTTAATTTACGTCTAACCGAGATGAAGAAATCATTGTGATTGATTGCTGAAACAATACCATAATTATAACAACACACATAATTTTCACAGAGTTTTTAATTTTTGTATAGCACTGCAATTACATACTTATTATTATTTACTATTACTCAAACATGATTTTTTACAATATTAAGATGAATATATATAGGATAATCTTTACTTAATAATTTATTATTATATATCCGAGAGTTTGGTAAGGGTCCATGCCCTCACCGAGTGAGAGCCTTGTGACTGGCAAATGATGATGATGATGAGGATATATACATATATATATACAGTAATAATAAACGAGGTAAAAACCAATATATATTAAGCAAAATAAGTGTCATAAACTGCTCTTTTAAATATACTGCTGTTATGATTAAAATATCAATATTTACATATTCTACAAAAAAATTATTTAGTGAAATAAACTAAAATATATTTTATCCTGCAAACTCTACTTCAATTAAATAAATTATTTTAGTAGCAAAAAATCAATATTAGTTTTGTCGCTTTCATATTGATTTATAATCCAAGGCTAGATATATAAAATCTTTAAAACGGACATTGATATATTTTTTTAACTATTCCAAGTGGTCAGTTGATTTGAATGTCATAATAATGAATAATAACATTCTAAAACTTACAATCAACCCCTGGAATATTAATGGCCATTTTTAACTTAGCTGTGTTGAGCTACTATTGGAGACCCCAAGATTAGTTAAAAAATCCAAAATATCGACCAAATTATGAACCATATCATGAGTAACTATTTTTATTCTTAGAATAATCCAATTATAAAATTGTAAAGATGAAGAATTCATTAATACATTGCCTACGGGGCAAATCGCGGCCAAACTTGCGTTGAGGCGGGGCCCATTCGCCCAAAATTTTACAAAAAAATCATAACTCTTTTATTAATCATGAAATTCAGCCGAAAATTTAACTACTTGAACTTCAACATTTACTGGATAGTTAATTAAAAAAAATTAATTGATATCTTATAGCAGGGGTCACCAAACTGTTTGGAAACGGGCCGTATTAATTTTTTTATAAAACATAGTTTGTACATGGTCTTTTGAATGTTGAATTTTGAATATTTATTTAGAAGGCTTATGTATAAAATTCAAAGGCCATTAGCCGTCGAGTCACTGGGATAGGCCATATTTTTTTATTATCTTCAACAGTTGTTTTTATTGCTCTAAATGTTGTGGAACATCATAAATAAAACAACAATTACGATACAACATCAGTAAGAATGTTCACGATAAAAAAAGATTATAACAGTAAAAAATAAATAAATTCTTAAACGGTGTTCATTTTGCATTAAATAATAAACATTATAAAATGACTGACAAAAGTCCGCAATTTCTAAACATACTCCTTCTTGTAAAAGACCCAAAAAATATTTCGAATAAATGGTTTTATACCCACTTTTTTTGTATTGCTACAAATATTAAGTATCTAACCAAAAAAACTATTTGAAAAAAAACAAAACGTAATAATTACAGCCGATCAAACGCGTAGTGTCGGCTAGCGTATGATATGCGCGCCCCGGTCATATACAAAGACGCTTTTACCGTGGAATCCACGTCCCCCGTAGGCAACGAGTTAATATCATGACTTACCGCCCCGGTCTGACGATTCGGTTGTTTTAGACGTATTGGTTAAACTTCCATTGACCCCCGAAGAATCTACCAGGACCCTGTTATGGATTCACGATCTTAGCAATGGTTTTTATAAAAAATATTTACGGTGAATCCAATGAGTAAGCTACTGAAAAAAATATGATTAGTTTATGTTTGGTTTATATCTGGAGATTGTCCATGACAAGACAAAATCTGAAGGCTTTGATCGACTTTCTAGAAAGTTCTTTTACGGGACTTATGACAATGATTTTCATCTTCTATAAATAATAATAGATTTTTTCAATTGTAAAGAAAAACAATGGGATTAGTATATCTTCTGAAATAGCAATGGCTTTTTTAAAATTTAAAAGTTTATTCCAGAACATTAATTCTGATCTTTCGCCATGCCAAATTGCACCTCGAATCATCACACTTATTTCTCCATATTTCACGGTGCTTTGGAAAAAAATATCCCTTAATTAGTCTGCAGAACGCATTCGTACCCATACTCGTCCACTTTATTTAAAATAATAGTAGCAGCTTTATTGTTGCTTTAAAACTCTTTTTGCGTAGCTTAACTATATGCAGGTGCTTTTGCACTGTTTTTTTTTAATGAAATTCGTCAACTGTGCGATCTTATCTACAGATTTTTCGTTTACTAACCACTGTTTGTACCACCGATCTTTTATTTCTTCAGACTGGCCTCTGGTCCAATCGGACAACAGGATTTAGTCTCAAACGGCCCTGTTTCAGGACCTTTAATATCTTTGAGGAGAATCCATTGACCTTATTCTTTAGCCTGCTTTGGCGAGGTCTAGAAATAAAGAGTGTTGGTATATTTTATGCTACCTATTTACTTAACTCACTATATTTTAAATATACAATTGTATTTTCTTAGATTTAGAATGTTTAGCGCTTTTGCACTTTATGTATAAAAGGAAGCTTGTTTAATTATGTAAAATTGTTGGGGTTTCCATAAATGTTATTCTAAAAAAAAATTCCGATGTCTGTCATGTTAGAATCGGAGCCATCAGACAGAATTCACGGTACTGATTTTTTTGCGCTTCTATTTACTTCTGACACCCTAGTGTCAGACTGTAGTTTTTTTTTCATTACAATGTAATTTGTATGAACATTTAATTATGCTATTTTATGAATGATTAATTAACATTGTCGGCTTACATGAATAGTTCCCATGTAATTTTGTATTGAGATACAATATTCAGACACTCTCACTACAAGAGATAAAACAATAACATTGCCAATTTCAATGTTACATACCGCGAAAAACCTTCCGATCGCGCTTGCGCAACACGGCCCAACACGAACTCTGCATTTTCCCTATAAAAGCGGTAACAATTGATCTCATCGACACAATCGACAACGGCCATTCTCTGCATCGGGAAGATCTCATAACCGGCAATCATGCTTGCAAAAGTAAGATCACATAATATGTCGAGCAATACTTCATTTAAAATATATTCGAAATATTGCAGATCGTAGTCATCGTCAGCTTGGTGTCTTTGGGAAGCTGTTGGCCACTGAGTTATGCTGGACATGGACATTCTATCTCATCTCAGAACGTCTTCAGGGACGATGGACCGTCGCATGGATACACGGCTCCAGAGCATGGATACAATGCATATTTACACGGGCATGGACAGGCGTATTACTACGACGAACATGTAAGTTGATATTTCAAAATTTTCTCAAAATCAGTGAACGGATCGTGAGAATTGTCCGGCACGATTTTAACCTTTTGCAATAATTAATGTCTCTGTTTACAATGAGTTTATCAATTTTTTTTTAATTCAAAGGCTCATCCTGTTTATAAATTTGATTATGGCGTATCTGACCATCACACCGGCGACAGCAAGAGTCAATGGGAGACCAGAGATGGTGACGTCGTCAAGGGACAATATTCACTCGTAGAACCCGATGGATCAATCAGAACAGTGCATTATACAGCCGACGATCACAACGGGTAAATATATTTATATATATTTTTTAATCGATAATTAATATTAAACATATTTACAGATTTAAAGCAGTGGTACATCGCACGCCCAACACTCATGCCGGATATTATCATCAATAATTTTCTCTGTTGTTATTGATATAATTTGTATTATTTCTTAATTAAACGCTTTTTTATATATATATATTTTATTATTTAGTATATAAAAATTTACAAAAATATAGTCTCATAAATATATTCAGTTCCGACCGTTATATTATTATAAAAAATAATATTTATAATAATTAATGGTGGTATCCGTGGTGTCCTGGTGACTTGCTGACAACGGCGTTGAATCTAACAAAAAAATAATACATATGGATTAGCAATATTGCATAAAATAATTATGCAAAAACAGCGTGAGAACCGCATTATTTTAATGATATATTGTTGATAATAATTGTTACCAATATGCAATGTTGTTTTTTTTTTATGTCAAACTGTCATTTTATTGTGTCCATGGGAAAATATTATGGGAAAACTGTTGCGTAATATATTTTAATTTAATTATTCGTTCATACCCATTGTGATCATCGGCTGTGTAATGCACTGTTCTTACTGAGCCATCGGGTTCTACCAAGGAGTATTCTCCTTTGACGACGTCTCCGTCTCTGGATTCCCATTGGCTCTTGCTGTCTCCGGTGTGGTGGTCGTTTACTCCGTAATCGAATTTGTAAGCTGGATGAGCCTGGAATATGTCGAATATTAGGATGTGTATTATATCATCGGGTCGTTTTGTTTACTTACATATTCGTCTTGATGATAATCGGAGCCATAGTGATGGGAGAAAGGAGCGGCGTAGCCGTGACCTATGGCTGGTGCTGCAAAGTGGCCGTGGCCGTGGCCGTCGTTGCGCACTATGGACTGAGATGATACTGCATGGCCATGTCCGTGGCTGAAGGAAGGAGCAGCATAGCCATGATCAAATCCTGAGTAGCCGTTGTCGTAGCCGGAATGACCGTAGCCAGAGTATGCGTGATGAGCAGGTGCATCGTGATGCACTACGGACTGAGATGATACTGCATGGCCGTATCCACCGTGGCTGATGAGGCCAGCGTTGCATGCGGCTACGACGCCGAACAGGAGAGTAATCTGAAAGAAAAATGTTTTCAGCATTAATTAAATTAAAATAGTTTTTTTTTTCAAAATAATCGATTGATACATTTCATATATAAACTGATTATTTATGTATGTATCTCTCTTTCTGAAAAGAGATACTTACATAAAACAATTTTCCAATATGTGTGTTGGAAAACCCTCTACGGAAAAACTGTTTAATCATAAAAAATATTGTAAAGGTATTAACTTACAATAAACTAATCCAAGTCATATTTTTATTCTATATTATCTATTTAGGATTCTTATATCTAAGCTATTTAATTTAATTAAAAACTGAATACCGAATTTTAGGACAAAATTTAAAAATTAATTTTTATCGCTTATTTATTTTGATTTGGTGTAGAAAATTATTCCCTTTTTATAGAAAATCATGAAAGAAAATTGTTTCTATTTATATATTTAATTTATACATAAAGAATATATAAACCTATCCGAAAAAACTGTAAATAGGAATTGCTTTATATTATTTTTTAATAAACCAAAAATAAGTTCATTTCTTTAGAGATGCAATAATATAAAAATAAATAAAAGAAATAGCTTCGATATTTATTCAATATCGATTTTTTAAAAAGATAATATGATACAGGTTTTTTATGTCAAATACACCCTTTTGCAAATCAAATAAAACCCTTTTTCTATTGAAATGTCTATAGAAAAGGGATCAATTTGATTTTCAAAAGGTGCATTTGATATTCAAAGGGGTGTATTTGATTTCAAAAGGGGTATATTTAATTTGCAAAGGGTGTATTTGATTTTCAAAAGGGTGTATTTAACTTAAAAAACATGTATAAAATAGTAATATTTGTTTAATTTAATTTTAAACGTAAGTCGAATTTATTATCAAAATTAACAATTTGTTTTAACACTGTGAAAATCATATACATAACAAAATAAAAATAAAATATTCATAAAATTCAATAAACTCGTAGAAATTGAAAGCTTTTTTTGCATTATTACCTATCTACGATTTTTTTTAAATAAATTTTATATTTTTAAATTATCTGAAAGGTTTCTAATTTTTTTTAAAGAGTATTTGTTTTCCAATAAATATTTTTAAATGAATTTTTGAGTAAACATAACTAACATTTTAGCTACGATTTTTCTAATAAAATATTTTTCATTAGAAGTTATTTAAAAAAAAAAAAAATACTGATTAGTGTATGACCTCTATATTTTTAAATAATCCATAAGGTGTCAAATTTTAATATCTCAAAGCTAATATTATTGATTAATAAATTATATATGAATATAATATTTCGTTGGGTGAAAATGCGTATTTTGAGATTTAAGAGGACGAGGATCAATAAAAAATTTTGCAAAATTCAATTATTCACGTATTCATGTAAATATTAATATTATATGTACTTCAAAAATATTTATTGTCTATTGTTTAGAGATTGGGGGTCGATTAAAGGATCACATCAAAAGCTACGAGCTTTATCAGGTGAGTCACGACGCTCACGATTCAACTTGTCCTGGCCAACACTTACTTTCGCAATCATCTTCTTGTCGTTCCAAGAGCTAATAGTGCACTGTACCGAGCTGAAGCCGAAACTGTATCAATTTGTAAAAAACCTAGCACTTTTATAGCTGGTGGAGTATCAAAATCAACGAGACAATGGGTGAAGGTAACAGTTGCCCAACGGAACAATGAGCGCCTCGGACATTCGTTAGGAATGCAACGTTCACTGGGCCCGGACCAAACAACGAATTTTCTCGTCATTCCTCATAATTGAACGCTTACGAAATTATCACCATTAGAATAGAGACCACTGAATAGATGGATGATGACGCCCTGGGGTGGTGTTGTTTTAACCTTTGAGGAGGAAGCAAAAAATAAGTCGAGTCACAGGGCCGACTTCACGCTTGACCCATTGAGATGGGAATCGATTGCTGTTAAGTAACGATTGAAACTATTCATCTACAGCCTAAAATATGCATGAAAAAATAATTTAGGCATTTTTGGTATTGAAAACATTTCGTGTATTGAGTTTCTCAACCTCTTTGCAATTGGCGTGGGATCGATTGTGCAAATTGCAATCCGATTTTGCGCTAAATTCAACAATTCAAGTTCAAAAAAATGAAGGCCTCGATCGGCCGATTTTGCTGCAGCAGCAGCGATAGACGATGAGAACGTCGTGTTTTGAAATAGCCAGCTCTGGATCAGATCTCGCATCCTTGTGTAATCGATCTGGTTCACATTATATTTTTGATTGCTCAAATTTTTCGAGTTCTCACGACAAGGGATGCACGTCGGAGAGGTCAAGCGGCAAATTACAAATTTGCAAACCCACTGGCAATACAATTTAGACACTGTTATTAGCGTTGACGTTCGCCTAAAATCAATCTGGCAGATGCTAGTCATTAGTTTTAGATTCTACTATTTTTTTTTCTCAATTTAATATGCATTTTTATCAAATTAACTATTTTTTTATGAGCGCTCTAACCATTTTTTTTTATTTAATTTCGTATATATGGAAAATCTACGATACAATCTATTCCTCGTTTTCAGACTATAATATTTCAGCTATTCCCATTAAAAATGTATCCCTTTTTTAATACTAAACCATTTAAATATATTGAAACAATGTGATATGAAGATGGAATCCAAAATAATATAAGTCTTAGACTTTTTATCCCATAAATAATATTATAATTATTCAAATAATACACTTAAATCACATCAAAAATTTAAAAGATTATTAAATAAAAATATTACTATTTTTATAATTTTAATATTAATTAAATTTAACAAAAGGAAATATATTAATTAACAAACTTTGAGCATATTTTTAATTTAGTTGTCGTATTTCGAGCTTTTAACTCGTTTAAATTTTAATCCTATTTTATACGATGTTTATGACAACTGCAACGTTTTTCTTTAGATCATCATTATTCACATAACCAAATGGAAAAACATTGTTATTGAGGCCAAACCCCACAAGGGGTTATAGCGCCAAGAAATTATCATCATCATCATTATGCATCATCTTATTTATAAATATAAAGTTTTTTATTCTTTTCTATTTTTTTTAACTATATTGAACAGAAAAAAACAGTCTTTTTCTTAAATCGTGTTAAAATCAGGCAAAATTCTTTGAATTCTAAAGTATATATTAGATAACTATTTATAGATTTTTATTAAATCGTTATTAATTTAGATATTTATGAATACTAGCTAATCAGTAATGAAATAGTTATAAAAATACTTACAAATTAATTCTTATCTTTGAAATATCACCTTTTGAAAAAATTATAATAAAAATTGTGGTTTTATATTTTTTTGTATACTGCTTACCAAATAATACACTTAGGCTGCAACTTAAAAAAAATAGCCTAGTATTTATAAGAAAAATGATGATGAGCAACTCGAATAACTCTTTTAATATAAATCCTACATATCAAAAATTTTCGTATTTGTCTAAAAAAGTCCAAAGTATAAATATAAATAATCGCAGATGTTATTTCTCGCTCGCATCCGGTATGATGTGGTGAGTGCGAATGAAACGTGCCAGAGACACGTGCTGCGAAAGCTCGTCTAATAAAAGTTTCGTCAAAAAATCTGAAATATCGACCGAATTATGAACCACATCATGAATAACTCTTTTTATTCTTAGAATAATCCATTTTTTTAAATATCATATCTATAGATGCCTGGAATTTCTGAGATATTGACATTGACATGACATTTTTTTTAGCAATTTTGTAAATAATAGAAAAAAATAGTTTAATTATTTAATCGTTCAAGCAATTAATTATTAGTTTTGTTTGTAATTAATTATTTAAGATTGCAAGAAAACGAAACCTTCCTAAAGGCATAAGGGCATTACAAGGTGATATATGCACATAATACAAAGCTAAATAAATAGTTCAAGCCATTGATCAATGTTCACTTATTAGAATATTCAATTAATTTTAAAATAAATATAAAATTTGGCTTCTTGTTGAGTACTGTCGAAGAAGTGTGTCGCACATTTATTGTCTTATACACTGCCGAGTTGCAGCACCTCCAAGCAAATTGATGAAAAATATATAGATATATATGTGACTAATGATCATGTATACGAAAATATAATTATAGTTTGTATTTATTATTCTGGCTCTTACTTAGGCTTTGCGTGATGTAGTACAAGTCTACTTGTTAGCGCTACCAGCGTCGGCTATTGGACGGATGGGGGCGGGTAGCACTGTGCAGAGGGGGAGGGGTATCGCGCTCGCTCTGACTCGGTGGAGTAATACTGACAGCTTCTTTGAGCCAAGTGCCGCTTGTCACTTATATTATTATTGTTAATATTATTTAGCAATTTTACCTCATTTTATTTTTATACAATATTTTAAATAAGATATAAGCAAAATATTTTGTTTTAATTTTATTATTCCGCAGCACCCCTAAACATTTTAGCCATTAGCAGCCATTGTATAATAATATTTTAAGTAGAATCAACACTTTTTACACGGTACATGCGTTTTACTAAAAACTGGCAGAAAATTTATCAATTTATGAAAAGTTTATTATTTAATTTCCCCATTTCTTTGTTTTAGTAGTGTAGTACACCTGTCCCTCAATTAACGCGGTTTTTTTTAACGCGGTTTTAATCTAACGCGGTTTTTGTAAAACCGCGTTAGATTCAAACTTTTTTTTTTCTTCGCGCACTATGACGAAAAGTGCCATTGTTCGTGCGGAACACTGCTTTCATCGTCTTTCAGGTAATAGTTTATTTCAATTAAAGATAAAATACGTATGTATAACGCTTTTATTTAGCTTTTACTTAGATTTGTTCATATTTTTATACATTAAAATTTTTAGCCTTAAAACTCAAGAGAAATGCTATTTGATTAGATACTAAGATCGAAATTTTAGCTTGCCTTCAAAAAGGAGAAAAATGATCTATATCTGCCGTCATGAAATGAATGAATCTATGATTAGAACGATAAAAAAGAACGAATTTATTATTAGGAAGAGTGTAACCTCTGGATCATTGTCAAGTTCTAAAGTTTCTTCTCACACCATAGATCCTATAATTGAATCTATGGAAAAAGCTCTAATTATCTGGATAGAAGACCTTACCTTAAAAAAGAATACCCATCGATACCAATACAATAAGGCAAAATTCTAAAAAAATATATAACCAACTTAGAGAACAATCTCAACATCGTACATTTGATCTTAAAATAAACCCCAATTTTTGCGCGAGTAAAGGATGGTTTGAGGGGTTTAAAAAAAGACAGTCTCTTCATAATCTAAAATTAAAAGGTGAACATGCATCTGGTGGTATGAAAGGAGCAAATGTAATTTTTTAAAAAAAATTAAAATAATTCTCAGCTATAAATTCTATGGCCAATACCTTCGGACCAGGTATTTTAATGCCAGATGAGATCGGACTACTATGGTGAAGAAAATGCCTAGCAGGACATTTTAGCTAAATCTGAAAACTGCTGCGGTTTCAAGGCAGCAAAGGATCTGTGACGTTATTATTATGCGTAATGCATCCAGGATCGAATTATAAATCATTGTTGATTCACCGGAGCTCTAAGCCAAGAGCATTGAAGGAATAAATATGAACAATATTTACATACATTGGGGAGCCAATAAGAAAGCCTGACCTTAAAGAATGGTTTAACCCTTGTTCCAGAAGCAGAAAGTTACATGAAGGAAAATAATCTTCCATTTAAAGTGCTTTACTTTTGATAATGCACCTGTCATCCACATGACATACAACATCCCAATGTGTTAATGTTGTATTTATACCAATCACCTAATTCACTGATAATCCCAACCATTATACCAAGGGATAATCTCAACATTCAAAGGATATTATTTACTTTATTTACTTCTACAAATATAACAGAAGTTATCCAATTGGCTTGTAAAAATGGAAAATATGGTGATAAATATCGACCCTAATGTTGAACGAGCTTTAAAAATTCAACGAGAAATAAGAAAAATATTTATTTTCCATACGAAAAAATTCTTAAAGAAATGACTAAAAATAAAAGACAGATGTTAGTTACCGATTTTCTAACACCAGTTATCCGGGAGCGTTCTTCTTTATGCGAATTAGAAATGTTAAATATTTCTAGTGATAATGATAGTGACGTGAGATAGTTATATGAGCTCCATACATTTTTTTTACGCGGTTTTTTACATCCTGGAACGTATCCCCATTTTTTGTATGTCTTTTTTAACGCGGTTTTCGTTAACGCGGTTTTTCGTGGAACGTATCTACCGCGTTAATCGAGGGACAGGTGTACTAGTAATTTTATATTCTAAGCGTATTCTCTTTAATACTTCTTATGCCATTTTCTCTCTCATTTCGATAATACGATGATTTATTAGAATTAATTTTTCGGAAAATTCGAAAACAAATAATTCGTATGAAAATATAGTATACGTTATTTTAGTAGACAGTGTAAAAAATAGTTTAATATATTGTAATATTGAAAAAAAATGTTTTTTTTAGTAATTTTACGTCCTTGATGCACTTGTCATATTTTATGAAAAACATTTAGATCTAGATTTCACCCGAAACGTTTTTATTGTCCCATAAAACGAACGGCCACTCAACGCCCAAGGTTTCCCCTAACTTTTTTGTACTATCCAAACAAAGGAAGCGTTACTTACGAAATGTGCGTGGCCTTGATATAAATCGAAAAATAAAATAAATTTCATAACAGTAAATTATTTACGCATATTTTGTCACGCATCTAAATTTATTATGTGTGAACGGAGCAACGGATCGCCACCTCTTCGCCGAGAAAGGAAACCGTTTAACGCGAAGTTCGCATTGGACGGATTCCCGTATTACGAAATCCGGTATCACGATCGCGGAATAATAGTCGAGCAATGCCGCGGATCGGTAATCGGTTAACATTGTCGAAATAACCGATGGTAGATAGACCTCAAAGAACATAGACTATATATAGACTGGGATAGTTGCACAAGTCTCATAATGAAAAATACACTGTTTGCACCGTCAACCGGAGAAAGTGATCGCGTCCGATCCAAGGCTATCGTCGAGGACCATCAAATTCGATTATCATTGCCAGTGAAATTATTATAATTATCGCGGTGTCTTTATTAAATCAACCTTGACACCTTATGAGTTAACACTTTGACCCTTTGCCCATTCATCGGCATGTTTTGATAAGTGTTACGCCACGGCTCCAAAGGGCTTTTCGAACAATGGCGTCTGTCAATGTCGTAAATCTTATGTAATCTCGGGCTTTAAGGAAATAAGCTCTATATCAAGAAACGTTGATATTAGGAAATGTATAATTTATCTACGGAAAGGCACGCTTGAGATGTATAGGATTAAAAATCGGCACAAAAGTGAAATGCCCAAGATACATCGGTAAGATTAAATGAATATTTTGCGCACTGTAAATATAAACTGCAGTATTAAACAAACAGAGCCTTGTATTTATTATCTCAGCTTAGGCATTGACAGGTCTCTGATTAATTATTTTATTAAGATAGCATAATCAATGTTTTATAGTCCGTCGATATATAAAACAAGTTTATCACTGAAATCATCATCAATTTAAATATATTATAAATTATTCTATAGCTATAAGGATTTTAACGATCTTTCGATTAATTATTCAATTATATTAAGATTTATTTATTTACCTAGTTATTAAGTGCGTGAAAGATTAAAGATTCTAATAGAGCTTGAGCAAGAATCGATAAAAAAATTCCGAACATCTGAAAATGGTCTTTAAACCACACGACATGACCTCGAACACAGCAATATTAATGTTTCTTGATTTGCGCCTTACCAGATGAACCACCAAATAAGTTATTATAAATTAAATCAGGTGAAAATGATTATAAAAAATGGTCTGAATCCAAAAAAGCTCCAGATCACGAATTACTTACATGAAAATTGCGGAAAAGTGCATACAGCTTATAACCTATTTTAATAATGCTATTTTCAGACTAGGTTATTATTCGGATCAGTGGAAAATAGCTGAGATAATTATTATTTCCAAAATTTGCAAGAATCCCGAAAGGACAGTATCAATTTTTTTTAAAAACTGTTTCTGATAAAAATGAAAGCATTTTTCATAACAAATAAAATAATTTTAGGGGATTAATTTTGTTTCCGAGAGTGTTACTTAACTGTCGAACAAACACACAGAATTGTTGATAAAATACACTAAGACCCAGAAGAAAGAAAATATTTCTCTGCGTCATTCCTTGAAAGAAAAATCTATTTTCGCATCAAGCAAAATAAAGAAATAACTGCATTGTATCGGATTAATTCTGAAGTATAACAGTGAAGCGTAATTGTTCCAACCTTATATTTACGACACGGTACTCCTGGTATACGAGGATCCAGACAAAGCTTTCAAAGTAGTCGATCTGGAAGGTGCAACTTAGCTTTCGCCCCTGTGATAGAACAAATCGAGTTTTACTTAAATAAATATAGCCAAAGACAAAAAAAAACCATCGCAACAAATTGCTATCATAGCTGAGAGTAGAAATTTCAAATACGAAGTGGTGTCTAAAGAGGATTAGAACCTTCGAAAATTATATAAATAATTATTTTACGATGAACTGTGAATTCGGTTTACATAAACAGTCATACCTCGATATGTACTGTGGATAGGTTCAGCAAAAATAAATGTCATATTTAGCAGAAAAATCATCTAGATTTATCCTTACTAAATAATCGGTTATCAAATTGAGCATTTTAATTTTGTTTAAATCCTTGTATATTTCTTGATACTGACCGGAAATATTTTTCATAGAAAACTTCAGAAGTGAATTCTGTGAGAATCACCAAGACATTGATATCTGCTTCAAAATACCATTTATTTGTTTTGGATACCATAGTAATTATTTATTCTTCTTCAATTTTTTATCAACGAATAACTCGACAGTGTCAGCGAATTCTAAATTTTTAAATCCGTCCAAAACAGTCGTTAAACTTAAAGAATATTATAATATTTTTCATCTCTTATTGGAATTAAGTTGGAATTACTTCTGGCCATATTTCATTCCAATAGGTTAATACCTATAAATACCTAGTTGACGGTTTAATTGCATTGAATGCTTTTTAATATATTATTTAATATTAAGAAATTTTCTATTTAAATATATTTATAAAAATCCTAAATGCGATAAAGTGAAACATGGGTTTATTTTATTTTAATTAATTATTTAAAAATAATTATTAAATTTTATCTTCAATATTTAAGTATTTTTTTCTTGCAGATATTTTTTTAATTATTGTATCATATTTTCCATCCAATAGAGAGAAACAGGTGTTAGGGCGTCTCCTTTGTTTTTTTTCTATCTTTAATATAATTTCTTGATTTATCATTTTTCAATAGTGAGTCTGCAAAATAAAGTAAGTAAATCTGCTTTGATTATTTTCATATTTTTGTCGGGAAAATTGTTGAAAAAAAGACAATTTTAGACGAAAAATTGACTGACTGATAGACTGAACATTTATTATGATGTATATTTTGTCGCCAGTCTTATGCAAACGTGTGCGTTTATAGTCAAATAACAGCAATGTTTAGTATTAAAAATATTTGTGTGAATTCCGTGCATTAAATTATGTTCAGTGTTGTGTTTTATCAGTCGAACGAAGAACTAAGCAATTTATGTTTGTCATAGTCTTAATAATTTGATGTCAGTGTAAGTCACTGTTATTTTCAGATACTCTTTCTGAATTCACATTAATACATAATAAGCTATTATAAAGAAAAATGTTTTCGAAACATTTTCATTTTATATTTTGTAAGTTGTCATATATTAACACTTTATGAGCCGCAAGGTTTTACATCAAACCTAGCCTGGGGGCCGC
>JAGXCT010034515.1:0-13894 GCA_022495035.1 Philopotamus ludificatus
AACATTTTTAAATTTGTAAATGGCCCGTTGTCAAAAAAGGTTGCTCACCCCTGTTATAAACACTTTTCCTGAAACAAATTCGCACCAATTGACTCCAATGGGCAAAAGTTTACCGGACCCGGATTAAAGATGACTGGAGGAAAGTTATCTTCTCGAATGAAAGTAAATTTAATTGTTTTTGCTCGAATGATATTCAGTAAATAAGAAGGAAAATAGGAGAAAGGCTTGACGAAAAATGAATCAGGCCAACGCTGAAGCATCCAGCAAGAAAAATGGCTTGGGAATGTTTTCTTACTGTAAATGCAGAAGTTTATAAAAAGATCATACATAAGAACCTTCTTCCGTCCATAGAACAACACCTATCTCATAAAAGAAGGCTGTATTTTCCAGGACGTTCTGCACCATGCCATACTTTAGTTTATAAAAAAAACCTCTAAATTTATCTTTCTTATTTTCACAGGTCAACGATTTAATAGAAAAGTTTGAGATTTCAATATTGTCGTGGCCAGGTAATAGATCCTGATTTAAACCCTACCAAAAATGTATGGCACATTATGAAACCGAAAGTCACCAGAGATAAACCTGCCAATTTAAAATCACTAATAACATCTATAACAAAGGTCTGGTATAAGGATATAATGGTACCGGCGCGCCGTCCATATGCCAGATTGTGCGGCGCACACAGGCGCCGGAAGATTAGATGCGCCCAATAAAAGAATCTCATTAAACTACCTTAAAATTGACAATTTTTCTAATTATTTTTTTTATAGAAGATGGTAGGATCCCAATTAAAATTCTGGACACAGGCGCCGGACACTGTCGGGGGGCCACTGAATAGCAGCAGAAACAATAGATAATTTGGTGGATTCCATATCGGACAAAAGTGGGACCACAAAATATTTTATTATTTTAAATCTCATTTCTCCTCAAAACATTGTAAATAAATGTTAATTTAAACTTAATCCTCAAATCGTATTATTTTTTTGGAAATACAGCGAAATCCCATTTTTACATTTTTGAAGAGACTAATAAAAACATGTAGATTCGGGGTTAAAAACGGGGTTTCACTATATGTATTTATAAAATTATGTAATCCAATGGTATATTTCATATTTTTCAATTTTTCCCCAATTGGCGCCTCTTACCGCACCCAAACTCCCGGCGTCTGTGTGCCCCGCACATTTGGTCATATGGGAGGTGCGCCACTGCTTGGTAAGATGACGATTTAATTATATTCTGAAAAAAATTAAGCGATACAAAGAGTAACTCTAGCATGGTACAAAATAAAGTCAGTAACATTTGTTCGATCGTGGAGGAAAATTTTATCAGATGTATAAAGATTGAGTGGTTAGAATACGATTAATGTATTCTGGGGTTTCTATGTATACGCTATACTTCATACTATAGCTTCAACAGCATCAACGTGATCTCAACAATTGTTTGACAAGTACTAAAGAATCATATAAGAGATCAACGAAAGGAAAATCAAGGCTTATAATAACCGAATACATATTTCTCATTATAACTTGATCGCTTGTGCTTTTTCTTCCGCCAAATGCGAGGAAAGGTGCTTTCAGAAACTTCCCGCTAACCAGAGCTATTACTCTGCACAATTACTTAGCCGATTATGTAAATATATTTGATGTTAAATATCGCCAGAATTCGTTGATATTTTATATGAGATTTTAATAATTCTTTTATTTTCTTTATTGTTATTCTCTTCTTTACGGTTATATGTAATTTTTTATCAAGTTACTATTATGTTTTTTGCGTGATTGGCGATCTGGGTTATTCTGTAATGCCAATCACGCATTGTCTTCATGAAAAAATAATTAATATTTAAAAGAAGTAAAACCTTAACATAAGAAAACGTTGATCATGATATAATTCAAATGACTTCACTACTTAATTACCATATTTCAAATGATGAATGGGATCTTGATGCGTTTTATATCAGACGATGACTCTGAATAAAGATAAAATATATTTTTTAATATTAAAATTGTAAAACTAATGCACCAATCTTTTTTTTAAGCGTATTTGTTAATATTATCGATAAACAAACTTATGTATTAGAAATTCAACATTAATTATTAACGCTCAGAAGTTGATTCTAGGCCACGAGCGTGTTTAGAAACTTGTTCGAGTCCGTCATATTTATGTACTAACATTATGTTAAAAGTTTTAGCTTACATCGGCAAATATCCATCCACCAAGCTGAAGTTTGAAACAGAAACACTCAACTAGAATAGCATTTCGCCATATATAATAAAACCATTATATTTTTTTACATAAAAAAACATTTATTTAATAAATAATAAATTCAATGCTTATATATAAAATATAATTGCATATATTAAACCATATTAAATAATTCAAACAATTAATTTGCATGATCAGAATGTATCCGTAATAAAATAGTGCACACGTAAAAATTCCAAATAGGGCACACGCTCTGATCAGCGCTTTTCTCATCAGAATACGTTTACTATATCATACTTTAATTTAAAATAACCGATGGATCTACGTCTCCTTCACATAGACATGCCGATTTTATATTACGTTGTACCACGTTATGCTGCGTAGAAAATTGGAAATGTTCGATATGAATATATTTATATGGTTAGTAAACGTGGACCATTCCATATATAAATGTCCAAAACAATATATACGTGAACATTGCTCCCAAAAATCCGTTGGTCAATAAACCTTTTCTCGACATGAAATATTTTTGCCATCCAGATCCGGCTTTTATCAGCAACAGAACCCATAGGCTGAACGCTGAGAAGAAATAGAAACCGAATCCGTAGAAACTAGTCAAGCCAAGCAATCCTGAAACAAAATATAAACGAAATTAAGTCTAATTGTGCAGAGGATGACAGTTAATTATGTTTTGTAGGTTATGTACCTGCGGTGGAGCCCGCGAGCGCCGCCATGGAGGTGCGGCAGTACTCGAGCAGGGCCGCATTGCTGCGCAGCGCCATCTCGCTCAGCGCTGGGGGCTCAGGTCGACGGGGGACCGACATGGCGACAGGAGTCAACTAAATACAACTGTCACAGATTCCAAGGGTTACTTTGCACCGCTAGCTGCACAGATATAAAATCAACTAAAAAAAATCATTATTCATAAAATTTACATAGATTCGTATGAATAAATCTTTATTATCTACACAATAATAATTTAATATTTCATAATAATAAAATATATTTTTAAATTTAATACATATTTATTATTTATAATAATTAATTACATTTACATTATAAATAAAATATGAACAATCAGTAGAACGTCATATTTTTATTATAAGTAAAACTGATTGTTTTTAGATTACAAATTGAATTTATATGAAATGCACCACAAAATAAATGATCATAATTTTTAAATAAATAAATATTATTTTAAAATTGTACATTTTTTATTGTCAATTATTAGCTGCTTACTCATTGCGCATTTCGTCAACACGCCATTGTGTATTTTTTTAGTAATCAACACGTAATTATATTTACAAATGCAATATATGGACATATATTTTTCAATTAAGACCACTGCCTAATATTTGCATATAATTATAAACATTAACGTTTTATTTAGAACATACGTTTAAGAAAATTATAGCATAATCTAATTACGTTCGATTCTGTTTATATGATGTGTATTTTAATTAGTTTTTAAAATTATTTAAAACTAATTAAAATAACTTTGCATATATGCAATACACGCATGCGCCGTATGATACTATAATCGATTTCAGCCGTTTTCAGATAGAAATATTACAGTAATGCTTAATGTTTATAATTATAGCTCATGCTTTCATAAAACAATCGAATACTACTAATATATTCAATGCAATTTATAGCATAGTTGATGATGATTAACATATACGCATGAGATCGAAAATGTTATTAAAACTTGGCCTATTTTTATATGATAAATTATGTATATTTCTAAACTTTTTATCTGATTTTGAATGCAGTAGAGTGTGAATTGTCATATTGATTCGCAGTGTAAAAAGTGTTAGTATTTATTTAAGATTAGTGTTCCATTTCATTTTGTTACCCGTCCATTCATGAAGGTTGCCTCGATAAACAGATATCTTTTAGTCAGGGGTTACGAACAAACAATACTATTTTTATTGTCTTTCTTTATCCGAAGCATTTTTTCCAAATATATATGTGTAGTCCCCTCTGCTATTAAATGTTAGATCTAAAAATAACTCGATTACTCCTGATGACAATTGATGTGTTATAATACACAACGTGTGTACAACATGTATGTCGAGATACATTTAATGTGTACAGTAATTGTATATATGCTTCGAAAAATGAGATATTAGTGTGTTTCATATTGGCATATACGTTTTTTGTACGATTATTGGTATGAATACTGTAATGTATGGTTCATCATATATTTTTGTGGTATCAGATTGTAATGTATGCTGTGTTGTATGGAATCTGTCGTGTATTTGTATTATCTGATGATAAAATGGTTGGTGATACGTCGCATACGATCTGAACAACCGAAATAGTTTTATATTTCTTCGAACTGTTCGATTACCTGTTTTGTATTGGGTTTGGATGTGCACGGTTCTATCGAAGTGTCCAAATCAGCGTCGAGTATTCTTGGGTGAGTCGTTCGACTGATTTTGAGTGCATCGTCGAAATGGTTGGTGAAACGTTTCGCTGATGTGTTTGTACTGCGGATCGCGTCGAGATGCGAGTGGAGTGTGGGTTTCAGTGTAGTGGTGCGCCGGGCCCCAGTCAGCAGCGAGGCGCGAGGCGGAGCCGCGCCCCCGTCCCCCGCAGGTACGTCGGCCTCTTCGCCCCCGTCGGCGGCCCCCTCCAGCGGCTATCGACGTTCGACCGCCACGAAAACGTTACACCGCGCCGTTTGACAATAGGCAGACATTAACCGATTTTGAGGTTAGGTTTACTAAAAATCATAATACTCCCTCACATCGATTGACGCCTTCGACTGCTGCAATGCGGTTGACATTTTGAGTCTTTTTCATGCCGCTCATTGGGTAACGGCTGTCATTTCATGCTAAAAAATGCGTTTTAATCGGGGATCTGCGCGTCGCATTCGGCCGCCGCTCGCACATTATGGCTCCAGTCGATCGGACGCATTCGTTATCGTCATCAAACGGACTCAGAACGTGCAGAATGCATCACGCCAATCAATTTGCAATGTAAAATTCAATGTGAATGGACGGTGGCGCCCTCCGACGGCCTCCGCCATGGCGGGAAGTACAAACAGCCGGTGTCGGTAAAGCAGGGCGCGGTCGGTGCCGCTGTCAGCTGCTGTCAATTTGGCGCCAATGCTGACCGCGTTCCCTTCGGATGATTTCTCGCGCGCCTCTCCCTGACTGCGCGTGATTCATCGGGACGAGCGGATCCGGTTACTTTGGCATCGTCGAGGTGGTTCGTCGTTTTAACGTTGATCGCTCTAAGTTATAACGCTCTAGCATCTTAATTAACCCATAAGTAGGCGCGCGTACTCCGCAGAGACTAGAACGTCAGTCTAGTCGTACCATTTTTCTCAATAATGGTACGCACAAGAAAAAACAATCCGGCGGAACCCCTATCCATTGTTCTCGCATTCATCGTTCTTATTTTATAGCGATAAACAAATTAACACATATATAGACGCGTACAGCTCCAAATTTTCTATGCTATTACGATCTATGGCGGAACGTATACAATGATCACGACTAGGTGTCCTTGTCCGCACCTTTTTGTCGGCGTTTACAACTTGTCCTGTTTAGTCTTCACTACATCTTATGACGGAGGGAAATGCGGAAACATCTTTGGTGTTAATAATATTTTTTATTGTTCTAGAAATCATGCAGTATGATGATACCGAATCTTGAAAACATCAACGATATGAATTCTGTAGCCGATTTAAAGAATAATCTCGATGGAGAATTAGCGATGAGCGTTAACGCCTCCGATTTATCGCCGTACGTCAACGGCGAAAATAATGAAAATTTGAACATATCCAATTCCATCAACTATAAATCGCTGGAATCGTCGTTTGACGAAATAAATTTTCCGCTTAGAAATTCGTCCGATAATCTCGATTTGAATACGAGTCCGGATATATTCGACGATACCAGTCCTAAAAATATTAGCCGATACGGCAGAGCTAGAAAGCCAAAAGTTATTACCGATATATATGCAGTTACATCGCGATTCAGTCCAAAGAGTAAACTTGATAAATCAAAGACTTATCAGGACAAAACTAAATCGCCCAATTGTAAAAACTCGCCGGAAAAAAGGAACAATATTCCCTATGACAATAATTCTAAATCGCCCGTTCAATGGAATAAATCGCAAATAAATCAGAAGGTTTACGTTAGGAAGGATCTTATTCAAATGAAAGACTGTAAAGAGCAGACTCTGAGTTTGATGCGCAATATGTTTTCACCGGTTAAAAATGATCCCGGATCCACCGATTCCACGCCGGAGGAGAGCACAAGTCCAACACACTGTCCATTGGATAAGATCATTTTGAAGAAATCCCCAAACGGTGTTTTTGAATGTTCGCCTAAGAAAAGCGAGTCTGTTAGCACAGTATTGAATTTTGATGATGAGGGCGATTGTAATAAAAATAATGTGCTACACGATGTGAAAGTAACACAATCGAGCGCTCTAAACTCGGACGACAGTGTTTCCGAAGAGGAATTGTCTTGCGGCTGGTTACCGGGACAACTCGCATGGGCGCGTGTTACCGGACATCCGTTCTGGCCATGTCTCGTCACTAGGGATTCCGGAGATAATCGATTCGTTCGAAAAAAAAGTACATATATACATTATGTTGTTAAATTAGTATATCATAGAAATTATATTATATAATATTAACTTTATTTTAGTTATCGGCAGAGCAACTTTACCGACGTACTCGATGCACGTCACATTTTTTGGCGATAACGGTCGACACTGCTGGTTGACGAAGAGTTTATTGATGACCTTTTTAGGTATAGATGATTTTAATATGCTCAAAGAAGGACTTACCCCCGAAGTAAGTAAAAATTATTGCAAAAGTGGAATTAATTCCTTGTTTTGATGCTAAATATGTATTTTTTTTTGTATTGCAGCTGAAGAAAAAGGATCCTAAATATTGTGCTTCGTTTGAAGTAAAAGCGGGTAAGGAGGGAAAATGGTTAGCCGCTGTTTCTGAAGCTGAATTGTATCTTCGAAGACCTATTGACATGAGAGAGGATATATTGAGAAACTCTCTCAATATTGTGCCACAGCTTATCAAAAAGATGCCGAAGGAGCGCAAAAAAGACATGTCTTTAAGCAGTTCTATTTTTGATAGTTTATTTAATAGTGATAATTCCCAAGGATATGATTCCTCGGATAAAAATTTAATCCAAATGTCCGAGTTTAACGAAAGTACTTTTAAACCACGGAAGTCCAGGAAGAAAACGTTAAAGGGTCAAACCGATTTGAACAGTTGGGTGACGAATAAAAAGCCAACAACGGAAAAAGTGAACGGAATAATCGATTGTAGCTTCGATAATGAAATCAAACCCGACCTCAATACAGACGCCGTTAAGAAAGAATCCTTTAATAAATCAAATGATTCTGATTACGAGTACGATAATCATGCTGTAAAACATGAATTAAATGGCATAGCGGAGAAGTCTCCGTCTCCGGTTAAAACATCTGAAAATGCAGTAGAAACTGGAGCTAAGAGTTCCGAGTTCGAGGTAAAACTGGAACAGCCCGACGTCGACAATAATGTACATTCGCCGAGAAAAACGCGAAGATCGTGCGATATCAGCAACCTATCGTATCAACCCGATATAAAATCTAGCACTCCCATCGGAAAACGTAAAAGAAAATCAATCGTTAAAATAAAGGAAAATGATTCCGAAAAATCAGACGATGAAGAATCGAATATGCCGGATAAACTTAAAACAAACGTACAGAATAACGCCGATTCAATAAATAATCCTAAATACAAAGACGCCGATTTTATGCAGTTTTTGGAATTGAAAAGGGACGCATTCATGGACGAAAATCCTGATTTTGAAGAAGCCGACATTTTAGCGTATTTATATAAAGTTTGGCAGTACGGTGTGAGTCAAATGTTGGACGAAATGAAGGGTAATTCCGTTTGTCTCGTTAAAGGCATGGTCGACGATGTGGTTATTACAACGCCGCCGAAGAGAACGAGAAGAGTTCCCAACGACGATAACTGTGCACTTGCTAGTCCTATTTCGCATAGAGAAAAAACGTCTAGAAAGAATAAAATTAAATCATATTTCAGCACCGAATTTTATGATTCATCCGACACCGAATTCGAATCGAATTTCGTAGCAAAACAATCGTCTAACGTAGAAATGAAACATGAAAAACACGTAGACGATTCGCAGAGCGAGGCAAACAAATCGATTACAGAAATAGACCAAAAAGTTGTATCCGATCGTGTAGATGTTTATATGGAGGCATTAAAGAAGTCTAAACCGAATATTTTTAAGGGCTTGCTGAAGGAAAAGGTTTGCGAAATTTGTGAGCTTCCGACTAATTTGGTAAAATGTAAGGGATTATGTCAAGGTATGTTTCATATGACTTGCGTCGAGTTGCAAAAGGAACAAGCTAACTCCGCCGATACTCCCATTATCAAAAAAAGGAGAAAGCGCGGTCGAGCCAAAAAATTGAACATAAAGAAAAATGAGTCTGCTGTTAGCGTTGATTGCTCCTTCGATAATACAAACGATATTTCAACCAAAGAAAATACTACTATGGATTGTACCGATTTAGAAAACGATCAAAGTATTAAAACGGAAACGTCTGTTATCGCCGAGCCTTACACAAACGGAGATGTCGATCTTCCGCCTAGTCCAAAATTAGAAAATCACGTCGACGACGTGACTAAAACTACAGAAGAAGACAACGCCGATAATTCTAAGGACATCGATCGTGAATTACCTTACAATATTTTAAACGACGTGGACGATTTTGAAGCGAAAATGGCTGAAAAAATGATGGAATTAATAGAAAAAGACAATTCAATTGACGTAGAGACGGCGTCGGTATCGAGCGAGGAATGCGATTGGGATGGCGTCGAGGCCGGGGAATGTGTGATCGTCGATTACAACGCGTATAAGAAAAAAATAAATACAGACTCAATGAAATCTCCGCTACCCGATCCCGAGGAGACGTTTAAATGTAATAACTGCGTTAAATACGATCAACCGCCGTGCTTTGTTTGCAAATCGGTCGTTCAGCCGAAAACGGGTTCTGATTTCCGCCAACGCTGCAATATAAACCATTGCCATCATTTCTATCATCCGGAATGTCTCAAAGCGTGGCCCCAGACCAAGTATTCCGCCGGCGGTTTGATTAAAGGCAGCAAGAATGTGAATACGGATGCCATTTCTTGCCCGCGCCACGTCTGTCATACGTGCGTATCCGATGATCCGCAAGGTTGCAAAACTAGATTTTCGGGCGTCAAGCTAGCGAGATGCGTACGGTGTCCGGCTACATATCATTCGTTTACGCAATGCGTGCCTGCGGGCACTAAATTGATAACCGCATCCCAGGTTATATGTCCGAGGCATTGTGATAATAAGTAAGTTGAATTAATTATGCAACGAATGTACAGTCAACCCTCCTAAAGTGTTCACTTCTGTAGCGTTTGCAGCGGTTTTTTGGATGGCGGTCCCTTCTATAACGTTCATTTTACAAAACGCAATATTTTCAAGGTCAAATTAGAATTATATAGAGAAAATAATTGTCAGTAGCTGTTTGCCCCTTTACCTCGCTAGGCGTGTTTTGTTCTTTTTTTGGTGAATCACGATCTAAAAACATTCCATATTAGATGACTCTGACAGTAATTAAATGCATAATTACCCAATTTAAAATGTTCACCAAGGTCATTGAAAATATAAAAATGGGTCAAATGTTTGATTTGCTTAAAATCGCAAAATACAATTAAAAGAACCTAACCCCAAATTTTGTATGGGTGCCTAAATTTCTATAGCGTTTTTTTCTATAGCGTCGTCCCTATCTGAACGTTATAGAAGGGTTGACTGTATTATTTCATAACGGGTCTAAGTTTTTGATTGCGTTGCAGATCCGGTAAGACCCCGTATCATGTGAACACGGCTTGGTGTTTTATTTGCGCCAAAGGAGGGACGTTGGTATGTTGCGATACATGCCCGACTTCGTTCCACGCCGAGTGTCTGAATATACCGCTGCCGGAAGGTAATACAAAATTCGATGCCATAGAACGATACATATGAATGTTATTCTCAATAAGATGGTTATTATTTTAGGGGGCTATATTTGCGAGGATTGTGAAACCGGCCGCTTACCATTATACGGCGAGTTGGTTTGGGTGAAGCTTGGACAGTACCGTTGGTGGCCCGCTCTCGTTTTGCATCCGTCCGAAATACCCAACAACATATACTCGCTTCCGCATCTACCGGGACAATTCGCCGTTAGATTCTTTGGAATGTACGATCATTTTTGGGTCAATAGTGGAAGAGTTTTTCCGTATCAAGAAGGTTCGTTGGTTCTGTTATATTGCATTTAATTTTATCATTCGTTTATTAAATATGCATTTATAAATATGACAGGCGACACCGGCAATGCTTCGAGTAGAAAATCGGCTGTCGACACTGCATTCTATACAGCGTTGATTCAGGCTCAACAAGCGTACACCATCATCAAAGGTCAATATCATCTATTTTCGACTTATTCATAATTATTTATTATCTTATTAATTGTCGTATTACTTTCAGGAATCAAATCTAAGGGTTCCGACGATGAAGAGCTTATATCCAGTTTATTGCCGCCAAAATATGTAAAATTAAAAGTGAATCGAGCGATAGGCAATGCGGTTATCGGCGCTAAAGCTGCTATCGAAAGCGGGGCGTCCAAGTGTGAATGCAATCCTAATTCTGAAAGGCCCTGCGCTCCTGATAGTTATTGCTTGAATAGGTATTTTTATTTTTCATAATTTAATCGCTTATTTATTTGTATCTTTGGCTCTATAACCCTAGCCATATTTGGCACCGTTATCCTTTATCCAGATCTGCAGTTACATCGTTCTATTTTTCCAAAATCCAAAGTTTTAACCAAAATCGGATTTAGTACTTCAGAAGCCCCAGGCGCAATTTAATTTTGAGGCCCTCCTCTTCAACATATTTGGATACATAATTAATTTCATATCAATTTATGTAAAAAGGTAGAAAGAAAAACATAATTACAGTCAACCCTTCTATAGTGTTCAGATAGGGACCACGCTATAGAAAAAAACGTTATAGAAAATTAGGCACCCATACGAAATTTGGGGTTAGGTTCTTTTAATTGTCTTTTGCGATTTGAAGCAATGACGGACCTCCAACCTATGATGGGTAATTATGCATTTATTTCCTGTCAGAGTCATCTAATATCACGTTCCATCGAGAGACTTTTTAATACCAGTTGCTCAATTTATAAAAAAATAGAATGATTGAAAACCCTTTTTAACACAAATACCTAATGCCCTAAATAAAGTATGCATCGATTTACTTGATCATAATTTGTTCCTTTGACTATACAAGTAGAAAAATATTTTCTAGCTGTATTGTGATGAATATCCCTGGAACGCTTTTAGGCGGTGATTCACCAAAAAAAGAACATAACACACCTAGCGAGGTAAAGGGGCAAACAGCTACTGACGATTATTGGTACATATTTAAAATACACATTTAGAATATATTTACGAAAATTCTAATTAGACCTTGAAAATATTTCGTTTTGTAAAAAGAACGCTATAAAAGGGATCGCTATACAAAAAACCGCCGCAAACCCTACAGAATAAAACGCTATAGAAGTGAATGCTATAGGAGGGTTGACTGTACACGACATGTATTTAATTTTTATTGCTTCTCGTTGATTGTTATTAGCGATCTCAATGTTACAAATATTTATTATATTAGAAAACCTCAGGGGCCCCCTTCAGGGTAGTATGGCGAGGGGCCCTGATGGCTTGCATCATTTTGCCTTTAAGGTAGCTACGCGCTTGAATCCATGGATCATGTCTGCTGAACAGTCAGTGCCATAGCTGGCGTTATTCATTTTTCTACTCAATTTTGGGTACACCGCTAAATTATTAATTATTTCTTTATAAAAAAAAATCGTTTTAAGAGCTGAATTTTGAGGCCCCCCGAAGTAATGAGGCCTTAGGCGCCTTTTGCGGCTAAGTGGAAATCTGCGATTGTACTCATTGTTCTCTGTATGAAGTTCTACAGTTATTACGTCGGACATGCCATTTCCTGTCGTCAAATTCAGTTCAAACCTAGAAGGTTTAGCGTTTTGTAGAAAATGGCACTCTATAATTAAGCACTGTGGGAGAGACTGTCGCACACGTCGCTCTATAGAAGTAAGCGCTATAGGAGGGTTGACTATTGGAAAACTACTTTATTTTCATTAACTTGAGACCTATGTCTCTTGCATCTCGGATTATCTACGGGCATGCATCTCTAAGGGCTGTCCATGTCGTCCCCACAATATCAATATCATTTCATACATTTACGATTTTGTTAAATTGCAGGATGTTGCTAACCGAATGTTCTCCAAGTGTGTGTGCGGCCGGTGACAGATGTTGTAATCAAGCCTTTGAAAAAAGGCTCTATCCACCGCTCGAGCCGAGTCGCACTGCTTTCAGAGGTTGGGGTCTCAAGACCCTTGCCGATGTAAAAAAAGGTAATAAATAATTGAATTGAGATGATCTAAAAATTGAATCTGATACTCATTTTTGTTCATCAGGTGAATTTGTGATAGAATACGTTGGCGAAGTGATCAACGAAGAAGAATTTCAACGGCGAATGCAGAGACGGCAGGAGGTGCGAGACGAAAACTATTATTTTCTAACGTTAGATAAGGACAGAATGATTGACGCAGGACCCAAAGGAAACGTGGCTAGGTAAGACACTGTTTGGACGATTACGTCAATTAAATTTGAACGATGCTATAATTTATGCATTTTTACAGATTCATGAATCACTCCTGTGAGCCAAATTGCGAGACACAGAAGTGGACTGTGAACGGCGACGTCAGAGTCGGTCTGTTTGCTCTGGATGACATACCAGCTGTAAGTATAAACGCGATAATTTTTTTTATAGATCATATGGATTTATTTATGTGCCAGCCTCTTGGTTTTTCTAATTTTGTGTCGCTGGTCTCGGGTGAGAGCGAAGTAATTGGAAGAGGGGATCCAAGTCGGTGTTATTGACTTTGAAAAAGAGTGATAGTTGACTCGATCATACTAGACTCATTTTTGGTTCTCTGATAATCTCGCTCGTTTCTTCTCCAGTTACATTACAGAGAAGACACAATATGTGAAATATGACTCCCAAACGTCATATGCTTACATTACACCTTCTGGAATTCCACAGGGGTCAAATTTATGACCTTTATTATTTATTTTTTCGATCTGTTACTTCAACGGAAGATGTCCTTTCGTTGCAGTCGGAAATTGTTTCTTTGCTTGATTCGACAATATTAAATCACCTTCTATTAAGTTTTGGAAACTGTCAAACAATGACATTTTATAGATTACAGTAACCCATCATCCTTAATTACAGACTAGGGAACGTAACTCATCCCAGGCAATCGTCAATTCAAAATCTGGAAATTTTGTTTGACTCCAATATAATCGAGTTTCAAGAATCTTGGGCTAAGTCTCGAGAAATTCTCATTACAAACGCAAGACCTTAGTTTAAGGTTGCTATTTGGCACATTCAGTGATATGTTCAGAGTTTACTCGAATCAGGATCTAGTATCTGGGTGCCATAAGACGCCTCGAATTCCCTCCGAGTAGAGAAAATCCAAAAGTCGATCTACTTGGCAAAGCACTTCTTCAAGCTGTTGGTTGGCACAGTACATAACCCCCTTG
>JAGXCT010034516.1:352-15599 GCA_022495035.1 Philopotamus ludificatus
CCAATAGGAGGAATTCAATCCTGCCAACCTCAGAAGGAATCTAGCTCTGCCAACCTTGGGATAAATTCGGTCCTGTAAACCTTAGGGGAGAACCAGTTTTGCTAACCTTAGGATAAATCCAGCCAATAGGAGGAATTCAATCCTGCCAACCTCAGAAGGAATCTAGCTCTGCCAACCCTAGGATAAATTCAGTTCAGCCAATAGGAGGAATTCAATCCTGCCACTTTTAAGAGAAATTCAGTTCTGCCAACTTTTAGGCGTGCCTTTTGTAAAGTGTTATTATAATTACTCGTCGCTATTTAGATATATTAATTGTTTTATTTGATATTTTTTTAAAATGTATCCATGGCCACTCTTGCCTAAGTGCTCCACCACACTACACTACATTCTAGGTGCATTTTTTTTTAGTTCAATAACAAAGAAAATTTTAAATATTCTTAATTTGGTTTGTCAGATTTCGTCAATAGCTTGCGGAATGGCATAAAATTTATAGCGGGTCGCGGTTTACAAATATTTATTATTTTTAGAAAAATTCAGGAGCCCCCTGAGGGCCTAGGGCCCTTGAAGGGCTCTTTGGCAGGGGCTCCGATGCATTGAATCGTTTTGTCTTAGGGTAGCTACGCACCAGATTTTATGGATCATGGTCTGCGGAATAGTCACTGCATATGGTTTGAAATATGAAAGTTAGGATAGCCACACGAAAAACATAGGTGGCGGTATTCATTTGGCAATTTAATTTAGGAAATACTGTAAAAAAATATTAAAATAATTGAAAAAAAATCGTTTTGAACGATTAACTCTCAGGCCTTGTTAAAATCTTAAAAAAATACTAATGGGACATTGCTATCGTGGAACCATTATATACCGAAATCGAAACCTTTTTCCAACAACCAACCGTGACCAACCAACTTATCAACCAAGTGGTTGGTTATTTGATAAGGATTATTATAAGTAAGTTAGATTATACTACGTTACTACGATTATATTAATAATAACGTTAGAAACATGTTTTTTAAATCGAATTTATTAATTTGTAAAATCGATTCACCACCAGAGCCTGATTATTCTGCGTGGTGGTTCCAAATCTATCAATACTTGGATTTAATTCGCCTTGGCTGAAATTGACTGACTGTTATTGGCCATAAAGCTGCATTTAATGGTTACTATTGGAAAGTGTTATTATCGAATTGATAGTCGGGCATCGGCGGTATTGTGTTTCATAACACCGGCGCTCCGCTGAGGTCGACTGGTCAATCTATTTCGGGGACCCAGCAGATTTCTGATTTTAATACAATTTTTTCTGTCTTCACTTCATGCGCATATATACATGTAACACTGAACAGATCACAGGCGTCAATATTCCGTTTGGCACAGATTACAACTAGGTGAAATATTTTTGGAATCTAAATGGATGCCGATACTGTGACGTGCGATTGCGAAGATTTTTGTCAATTTGTAGTGCTTGCTAACTCAGAAGAATCCACCCAAAGTTACATACCATCTCAATTTTATTAATGTTTACTTTATATTAATTTGCATATATGGAGGTTATTTACGATGAGACAACATTTGTATAGGGAGTCAAAAAGGAACATTGTGTTAATATACTAAACAATATACTACAACTCTTATGCACGCAGCATAGTTTATTATAAAAGTCGTGGTTATACGTAAACCAATTCAGAAACATTATGTATATAATAATATATGCGGACATGTTCATGTTTTGAATTGGAGATCACAGTCAGCAACAAATGAGACATATGTATAAAAATAAATAGATTATAAAATAGTTATAAATAATGATTATCTTTAGAACTAGTATAAGTGCAATGCCAAAGATTTTTTTTTATGTAAAAATGCTACATAACAACATTTTTTCTAAATGTTCGTTAAAGTCGAAATCTAAATATGAAGATGTTTATCAATACGATAAGTTAAATAAACTTCAATATTAACGCTTCACTTCGCGGTCACTTAAAGTATTGTGTTTACATATAATAACTATATAAAAATATCCAAGATTCCTTCGTTTAATATATGACCTGGTTCCTCATATGAATACATTTAAAAGAAGTACTTTTCTAAGTAGTCTCGTATTGGTCAATACACTGATGAAATACATCAATCGAAATTAACTGTTACAACTTGCTGTATCTGTAATTAAAATGTTAATAGTAATTTGTAATATATATTGTTTAAAAAATAATAGGAATTTTTGAATTTCGCGGGCTGCATAATCACAACTGTTGCAATTTTTTGCAATATTTTGGGAAAATCCGGGATTTTTTTGTCGAAAAAGGGAAAGTGTTGAAAAAAATTTTGGCCAATAACAACACCGTAATGAAGTCTCAGCCTACTCTGGAAATTCTTGTTATTCTTGATGGTGAATAAACTCAGAAAGGACAAATTTATACTACAATTGAGGAAATAAAAACAGACTCGCCGTAAAGTTAAATGACCAAAAATTGCATTTAAAAGGTGCTTCGACTATTGAAAAATACACCATTTTCTTTGAATGTGACAAAATTAATAAACATATTTGTTATTGATAAAATGTGTTGAATACTTGTAACCTATCTTCTATAGCACTTATTTAAACTGTAGTTTTGATTGATGGCCGTCATTGATTGGATCTCAATATCATAATCGCGTGCACGCGTTCGCACTTCCAATAGGTAACAAATCTATTTGTGGGATAGTGACAGATCCAATAAAAATTTAGCTCACTTAAAAATTACTTGGCTCGTTGTACAGAAGACCAAAATACTTGAAATGGCTTTCGTTGCGCTTTATACAAATCAGTTTAAATATATATTCATCATCATCATCACGGTCGTCGTCGGGGACCCTCGGCCGGCTAAATACCGTCATGAAATATGTGCCGAATCATTTTGAATACAAGTTTTCCAATCTTTGAAAAAAAAATATTTTTGCTGTAACAAATTATTTAATTTTGTAAGATATTTAAGGTGGGCTTTTTTATGTAATTTTCTTTTTAAGAATTTCAGTTCTTTGTGTTCTACTAATCTGGCACCTGTTGACAAACTATTAAAAAGTTTAACAGAAATTAATTTTTAAATGAAGTAACTGTCCTCTTTTACCCTTTTCCGTATTTTTACATAAAACATATAATATTTTAAATATGGCTTTATTGCTTTTTCATACGAAATAACAGATACTACCAGTACATGTTTTGAAATAGATAAAAATATCTCATATCTGGACAACGTTAAAAAATGGTGAATTTTTTTTATCAGTTTCCGAACGTATAGAATGCTTGTGTTAAACGCTCGACATAACCCCGAATCTGGTTTCACGTTTAACATTTTCAAAAATTCGTTGCAAATGAAAATAATATTCATTGTTACGCCAACACCTACGTTGTCCCGGTTTTTCCCGGGTTTCCACGTCGAGATAAACTTTTCCGAGAGGGCCCGCGGCCTATGGGTGGGCATACAGAGGAAGAGGATAGCAGGGAGACGGGTGGCAGGTCGAAGGAGTGAGTGGGGGAGGTGGGACACCCATTAACCGGCGCTGCGATAAACTCACAAATCATTGCAGGAAGCGTCACAAAAATAGACCTTAAAAACAAACGCAATCTGTTGATTAGAATCACAAATTCGCTTGTCTGCCCCGCCGGTGAGCAGATCGTGTTCACTCGCCGAGAGCGAGATAGACGATGGGAAACTTTTTCCGGAAAACTCCGCGAAAGTGTGGCGCGAACTCGTGTACTTGAACCGCTCGGATACAATAGACGGTTACGGATATTAAAAAGAATAACCTTGGACGAAAATATAAATAAACGTCAAATTTAGAATTGCAAATACGGAATTATTTCTAACCGATTCACTATAATAAATACCACCAACGTCAAAAGCACCCTGTCTCTCTTCTGTGTATGTTTAACCTTAAAAGTTTAGTTCCAAACGAACTGCCGCCATTTTGAATAACGACCGTTAAGATCCGTTGCCATCCAGCTCGGTTCGAATCTGTTGCTGGATATAATCGAAGAATATATTTAAACTTCTAGTGTGTAAAACAGCCACGATTAAAATTCTTCGCGAATACCTCCCGAGCTTCAATTCCGCACTAGGTAGTGGATGTGTCGCCATTAAGAACCAAATGGAGTTGTAACTCTCTCATTGGCGTCGAGCCATTTCGGTCCCTGTTGCAGTATGCATGAGGGGCGATATCTGTGTGAGCCTTGTGGTAGGGGGCGGTGGAGCCACCGCACCGCCTAATCAATACAAGAGCGTTCGGGAAATTCCGGCAACCGCCGTCAGCTTCCGTAACGTGTAACGGAATATTTTCCGCGTTACGCGAATCCCCCGTTCCCGCTTTCCACTCGCCTTGGCAAATTGAAATGTTGCAAGTCCCGCGGGTATTCGCGGTGACCGGATTAGCGAAGTCACCAATTTGGATGTCCGTTATGGCGAGGTTACGGAATGATGCTCGAGTGGGATACGTCATTGCTCGTACCAAGTATGAATTGTGTTTTAAATTTTGATAAACACAAATTCAAACTGTTTTAAAGGTTGAAGCATACTGACTGTAAGTTTGAATTTATCCGCCAACACTGATATTATTATTCATATGTATATATGCGTCGAGAGCTCAGTCTGCGCAGGACATCGCCGAGAGTGCATGTCATTTACGCGCCATATTGGTTAGTTAAAAAATCAAAATTATGAAGCATATCATGAATAACTATTTTTATTCTTAGAGTATTCCAATTATAAAAAGTCAATATATTAATAAAAAGTTCTTTAATTGAAGAATCTTGACTTGAATAGTTTCGGGTCTATTTTCCATTATAAATAGACCCCCTTCGGACGACGCGACTGTTTTCGAGTCGCCGTGACGGATCGGTTAACTGAAAAATCACATAATTCATTTATTATTTTCTTCACTTTTTAACTAATAAAACTATTTGTATATTAATAAAATTAATACAATTGATAAAATAATTTGAAAATCTGTAGCGTTTGAGCGTACAAGGTGTATGTTTTTGGTAGAAAAGTTAAATATAAGTTTGTTGGACAAGAGCCAGAGGTTCTCTCCGCGAGGACCTCCGAGGATATATACCCCGGCTAAAATAAGAGAACTGTATTATAGCCAACATTACACATTATTTATTTCCACACACATATACGCACACATTAAATCAATGAAGCCCTGCCCGAGGGCATCGACTCTGCCATATGTATCCAAAGGTGGAGAGTTTCATTTAGGCTTGTCCTTGATCGCCATTAGTGAAATGAACGGTTCTAAATCTGGAACAAATGAGATAAAATAAAACTTTTTTCCATCTCCATTCAAGGCCAGCTGTCATTACTATCAAAATAAGGCGCGAGGATAAAGAGCGAGGTGGCGAGAAGGAAATTGTGAAGGGGAAGGCAGAGAATGAGAACGAGAGGGAGCGTCTAAGAATTTATCATGTTTATTACGTCGAATCATCTCGTTTTCCGTCTATCCCTTCTTAGATATTGCTCTTTTCTCATTCTACAACCTTCGCCGTTGCGGAGAGAGAATGTGGCGGTGGAGTGAGAGGGGGAGAGGGTGGGATGGAAAATCTTCAAGCTATCTTTCATGGAGTGCGCTCCTTCAACCGTGTGTCGCGATTCAATGTGGGGAGAAAGGAGGGAGGGGGATAAAAGTGGTGGAGGGGGATAAATTCTCACGGTCATCATCATTCATTCTGCGTACAATACGATATAAATAAATCCTAGATCTCATTTATGGTATTCGCTAGATATATTTTTACATTGACTGAATTCAAAAGGATTTCAGTAATGAATGATTCGATTAGTATTTATTATTAAAACAGCAAATTATTATACGGACAAAAATCGTTCAATATTTCTGAAATTATCTTAAGATATTCCATTTCGGAGGTAACACTTTCATGGATATGAGCTTAATTGACACCAGCGTGAAGTGGCTGCCGGAAAAGTTGGAGCAGCGCTTTTCCAACAAAACACCTCTCGGGGCCGCCAGATGTCTCCCACCTCCTACCCCGCAATCCTTCTATAGCCTCTCTCCCCCGCGCCCCTCTCGTAACACCCTCTCTCACTCCTCGTGTTGGGCCACAACCAGAACTAAAGGGGTGCAAACGGCTCAACTAAAACAAAGTTATCTCAAGTAATTAAACTTGTTTTCTATAGGGATATACACGGGTCGGTACACAAACATACACGATATCGATTAAAATGACGATTACAAAAAAAATGTAAATCATAGGTTCAATAATATATTATTCATATATATGCACTTAAACCAACAAAAAATGCATTGTTTCATTGCCCTATTGGATGTTTTGATTATTTTAACCCTTTCAGTTTGAAAGGTAAGTTTTTTGTAATTGCCCCTATCTTGAGAGTGGCTCTCAAAGCTGAAGTGAGGATTGTACTGGCAAGTTTTGCACTTGTTGGTTCTAGTTTTCGAGTGAGCGCCTTCTATAATATATGATTTCACTAGTGATTGTTTTTGTTTTATTTTTCTACTTTGTCTGATATTTTTGAATATTTTTGATGTAGTTACAGATACGTATAATATATTATTTTTTATCAATGACACATCATTAATAAAATTCAAACAATGAATTGGAAACATAGATGGATCTTTGGAATTATACATAATAATTGAAAATGAATTCTCCAAATTATTTTAATACATAATACGAAGCATATGTTTTTAGAGAGTAGTTATTATTTTTTGGCTCGCTTCCCAGAATGACACGATGTTATAGGCCGTATTTAACGGCGACATTAGCCTGACGGTTAAAATATTCAACGCGGTGAAAGTACACCCAGCTGGTTCCCGGCTCTCGGTTAGCACCTCAAGTAGTAGGTCTGCTTCCGGGCGCTCCTGGTTGGGCGGCCGAGCGCGGTGTCTTACTGGAGGCATCTCCACACAAATAGATTTAGTCGCTATATTACCAGTCGCAGGTCTGTGAATCACCCCCTCTTGTACCCAGTGTTTGCCCAAACTCCACGCGAATGGAAGTGGAAACGTCAATTTACCACCGCCCAGCCTCCACATGGTGGGTGGCTCTGTAGCCAAAGCATTTATTAATGAAGCTCTAGATGGAACAGTTAAAAAACAATAAATATATGTACTCTCGCTACTTGTTACTTGTGACTCGTTATAACAAGATAACGCCTAGAGAAGAGAAAAAACGAATACAGAGGTAAACCCCCTCCTACTTGCAGTTGAGAGGGTAAAATCCGATACCAACAGGGCAGAAGATGTACGTCCAATGCCAGCAATGGCTAAGAGAGGGTACCTTTTTTTAAAAAGCTTGAGTCCACGCGGTATAGGCACGAAAGGGGAGCCCTCACTTCACGTGTGAGACAGGTTTCTTTGGCCCCGACTGCCATTTGAGAGTCTGGTAAGGCCCATGCCCTCAGCAAGTGAAAGCCTACTGGCTGGCAATTGATGATGATGATGATTTATAACATTATACATCAGTATTTTTTTATTTTTGAATTATTTATGAAGATATTATCCTCCTCATTGTTCGAAGGTAATATTAGATAAAAGTCAAAAGTCGTCTTGTAGGTACATATGAAAGAAGCAAAGGAATATAATCATGAACTTGACGAACTAATCGAAAGTGGCGATATCGTAAATTTATCAAGGGGCTTTTGGGCTCAATCGGTCATGTACAGAGGCTTCCTCTGGATAGAGTCACTAAAGTCCTCATCGAATGGAGATTAATTATACTATAAGGAACCAAGAGATCAACCGAGAGAAGGATAGCTTAAATGTGCACTGAAAGATCTTAACATTTTCCACTCTGTAGGTCTGTCGTATTGGCCCAAAGGATTTATTAGCCAAAAAATGTTTTTTTCTATTTATTTATAAAAAAAGTCTTTTATTGAATAAGATATCAGGTAAAATCCTATAGATGTTTCTTATTCCTTTTACCAACGAAAATCTTTTTTTATATATTCTTAAAATACAAATAATTAGATTCGACCAAAAGGTTAAGGAACTGAATATGAGCATGTGGTGGTTATTCCACACAATGGCAACAATATGAATTTAATTAACGAGGCAGACTTACGCCCCCAGTTGCGGCGTGGTCACGCTCCTGCGTTACTTCCATGACGCCTCTGGAGGCTCGTCTTCCTTGACACGGTATAACTATCATTTGCTAACTTCAGACAAGCTGACCGACACTATTGTCGACGTTCAGGCTGCAGTCTCCGCCTTCAGCATCACCGTCTTAAGACCGCAGACTGGCATGCCACTGTAGAGGCCCCAGTCGGCCTCTCGTCGGAGATCACCAGGAAGTATGCTTCCCTGCAGACACACTTGGCATCAGACCGCCATGCCTGTGGGCAATGCCAGAGATCGCTAAGCAGGGAGTACGAGGAGCGGCACGCGTCATATTGCATTTCGAATATTACCAGTTGTCAGAAGATTACGTATTATATTAATACATGTAACTTGTCTCCATGTATATATATATATACCGTGTAGCAATAATAAGTAACAATAAATGTGTCATGTGTTTCTAAAACTTGCATTTTCATCACCGACGAGAGTAAAGGCTCGCTGTGGTCCGAGTTACGAATCCTCATTTAATTTTTCACGTTTTTTCATAACCTTTACAATTGGATTAAAATATCGCTCCTTACATCGAGGTCAAGACCCATCAAAGCATTATTATTTATAAATTTTTATAGCACTAAGAAATAATCATCATTATGTATAAATAAAATTAATATTTCATGTTTTATTTCATATATGATATTTACAAAGTAATTTATAATAGATTTTTACCTAAATTCTTTGCATAACTCAACATAAAATGCTTGCAAACCCGGTTCAGACAGCATTATAAATGGTTTTAAACTAATTTTATAATATTATTCTCCATGTATCTAAAAAAAGTTATTAGAATCTCGCATTGTAAAAACGCGGAAAACTTAGGAAAATGTGATAGGCTAGCTTAGAATAATATAAGAGTGTAGAATGCAAAATAAAACCGAATAGCATTACAATGAGTAATTAAAAGTTGAAAAGGGATTATGGGCGATTAAATTATAACTGAATTAGAATATAATAAAACCAAATTGATCAGTATATTAGTGCAACGTAATATATTTCGTTAGTCAAAATCTGTCTTAATTTATAAAACAATGGCCGAGCCACACACCTGGCCACGACATATTCCCACAGTTATATCATAATGTAGCGTGAAACACCAAACCTCAGAGGG
This sequence comes from Philopotamus ludificatus, assembly GCA_022495035.1. NCBI lineage: Eukaryota > Metazoa > Arthropoda > Insecta > Trichoptera > Philopotamidae > Philopotamus > Philopotamus ludificatus. Next base: position 9,585 of record JAGXCT010034516.1, read on the forward strand.
ATTAAGGAAAAAAAATATTCCTTTATGATTGCCGTTTTTTTGTACGATTGCTTGCCGGAAAACAATAAAATCGCCATAGATTGGAGGAACACGTCAAAATTTATTAAGAATTCAAAGGAGAGAGACCTGCTAAGGACATAAAATAATTATATACGCATAAATATTAAAACAAGGCCCAGAACGTAATAAAGTCATAGTTTCTCTCACAATAGTAATTAATATGTACATTAAGGGCATTTAATCTTATAACCCGCTGCCCATAACGCAAGGACTGACAGAAAACAAGGATAAACAAGAAGCTTGCAGAGAAAAATACCACTAGATAGAATATAATAGATATTGTCCCACATTCTCTTTCCCTTCATCACTTTGCATTTCCTTTTTAACTAACTCAATAAGAATGCTTTCGTCTTCGGAGAGGAATCAAACCGAAACCGAACAACTTATTTGACTCGTTTATCATAAATAATACAAACGATATAATATGCATGTACGTTAAGTATGCTTAGGATTAACCACGTAAAGTATGTAAAAACGCATGCTTACGATTAACCACGTCATCAGTAATTGGTGTAGAGACGGGCTAAGTTGACCCGACTCCTTAGCCATCCAATGGCAAATGCCGGTTAGTACTTTGATCCGTTTCCCACCAGATTCCCACTCCCTATAAACTCGCCTCGTCCTTCAGGTCCCAGGCCGTAGTGGCAACGAGGAAACTCGTTCGGATGGAAGCAATACCACACCCGGGAGCTGTTTTAGACTATGGCTTATGCGTGCGATGTTGGTCTACTAGCCCAAATTTTGGAGCGCAATATGGAAAATCCGTTGAGAAGCCAGGTCCTTATAATATATACATATTCGAGCTAAGGATGTCCCCGGATTCGCTCACTGCATCTGTACATTTCATAGACCAAGCAAATCGATTTTTCAGCATTCTTTCAACGTTACATATGTTAACGTTAAAACATGTCATTTTATTACTTTTTTATAAATAAAAAAAATATTCAAATTTTTGAGTTTGAGATTTTCATATTTTGATTTAACTTAGAAAAGTATTTCCACTGCATAAAGAGAATCGGATGTAACATATGCATTTTTTGTGGTTTAATATTTCTAAGTGTAGTTCCATTAAAATAAGGTCCGACTATATTGTCATTTATACAAAGGGTTGTTAAAAGATGAGCAGAACCTGTGAAGCATTTTACGATTGTCATTTCCCATTATATTTTTGATTACATATTAAATAAAACAGGCGTTAAATCATCAAACCAGAAGTTCAATCGCGATATTAAATTACAATCTGGACGGGCATTCAACGGAATCGCGGGGGGATGAAACAGATTTCCGAAGAGAGCCCACATTGAAATTGAAAATTATATCGTATATTTTTCAGCATATTTATTGAGACATAATCGTTAAGTGTGTGCGGTGAAACCTTGTATAGATAAATAATTCATATAATTAATTTGAATAAAAGCTTTATAACCCCTAAACCTTATTTTGACGAAAATAGGTCACCGATCTACCCGGCCCGGTTCGTTATTTAGGTCGGTCACAAAAAGGTAGGGATCGAATAAATTAAATGCGGATACGGCCACAACGATGATTTAGTATGAAATATAAACATAAATAAATTATCGATTTAAATTATTGTTAAATTTTGATTGACGCTTTATTCCCTCATGTGTTGTATTGAAAATTTAACAGATTACGCGATAACACGATCTCGAGGCCGGATGATCCCACATTTTGGACACCGCCGCAATGAATAAGGAGTACGCCTACGCGTTTACGGGGTACATAATATACGGGAGCATAACTTCCGGTAGCTCCTGTACCGCGGTCCGTATATATTCTTCTCTCGTCCTCTGGGACTCACACAAAGCTTATTTTCTTGCCAATGAGAATGTGCAGGCACGCGACGCGGCGCCGTCCCGCTCTGGCCGCGCGCGCCGAGCGGGATGGCGTCGCGGCGCCGCGCGAGCCGGCTGATAAATAAATCACATTTAGCCTCCGCGATCTCGACGCCCTGGGCGCCCGGGCCGCAAGGCCCTTTATCGCCTGGCAAGCCTCTCTGCACTGGGCTCGCAGATGTACCCACGCGGCCCCGGGCCCTGCATAAATAATGTCGCTATCTGAACTAGCGCCCAGTTCGGCACGGGTTAATTAATTTAATTAGCACACACGACCTTTAACCTGTTGACCAGGTTTCGGCGACACTTTTGAATCGGACTCAATTTCAGCCTAGCCCACCCCACTCCGGCACCGGAAGGTCGGTTTGCCGGTGGCGCCGCGTAGATCGGCGCTATTCGTCGCCAGAAGTGGCCACTACTGGAGAAGAAGAATCAGACGCGCGCAGAAGGTGGTGAAGGGACAAGGACAAATATCAAGGGCGCGACATTCAAAATAAATTTTCAAAATAAAAATTATAAACACATGGATTATAGAACAATAATAACTAATAATGGATCATGATTATCTTCGTCTAATATATGTAATTTAATTGTATAGAATATTTTTTTTAAATGGATTGTTTTGAATTAATAGCAATGTTCCGTGATTGGTTAAAATGACCTTTCACTTAAAAATCCACCTTATTTTGTTTTTCTTATAATCACTTTCCTAAAAATGCATGTAAAGAGTTCTGTAAGTTGTTGTTTACATATGTGCTTTACCAATTGCAACAATGTCAAAAGTTTAGCGAGAGCATGTCAACCGCACTCTCTTGCTGAAAATGGAGATTGTTTCGGACTCTAATTGCACTGAATTCAATTAATATCATGGCTTACGAATGTTTGTTTTGTGGTTTATGTAATGCAATTTCATGATCAAGCAAGTTTTTGATTGCTTAGACAATTGCACAATGCGCATAATTAATATCGAAACTATTTTCAGTTATTTTTTATCGCTATTTTTTAATTTGAGTTAATCCACTACCGACCGAGTAATTAATTTAGTCGAGATTCGAACCATAGTAAATTTTCCATTTTCCGGTTCATATATACGCTGATATTTTTCATTGAACGAGTTTTTAAAATTTCAACGCGACGGCGACGCCATCTCTTATTAGAATAGCGAACGATGATAATTTACTTTATATATTTATGAATATAGGGCCAGCGTATATGGATTGGATGAAAACGGCCGTAAAACCGTAAACTTTTGCGACATGTCGTGGTAATTTATTTGCTAACGAGCCAAGGTTGACTTATTTGCGAAAATCAAACTTCGCAGTGAAACATTTAATACGGTGTAACTTTGACTGTGTGGAAAGTTTAATGGGAAATGAAATAACCAGACACAATGAAGATGGGGTAGTCAACCGTTCCTTTTAAAAATATTATAAAATGTTGGAACTTTGGGTGCTTTTAGCATTATGTTGACAAATATGATTTATCATCATTAGTTGAAAACGCGATTCGATACATTGGATTGCAGGCTGCAGACACACTGGATAAGGTTGCAGTATCCATTCTCCGAACTTAATTTGATAACTTTAGCTGGAAGCAAGTTAAGGAGCTTCACGGCCCCGACTACTTGTGGAACTTGGCTCCCAGGAGTGGCTGAGCTGGCTGGTTGGCTGTTGATGTGTTTTCATGTTTATGTTTGTCGGCGGTACACACAGGAATCGTTTTGGCCCAAGATCTAATTGTTCGGTCCATTGGAATTTATACGAGGGAACTTGGTGCTTATGGCAATGGGGCAACTTTACACGTCCACGTTTCGGATATTATACCAATGAGGAGGAAAAGAACTGGGAGAGAACACACTACACACATTCTGATAGTTTTCATTCTACATATTTGTCATTGTGGCCACATTACGTCCGTAACGTACTTGTATATTCAGTTTTGTTTTGAGGCAGAGGGAGGGGCTTAGGCTCGATGTATATAAAAACCAACAATTAAAAATTTATCCTGCACGAAAGTAAAAGTACATATGTTTATATCGGCCAGTTGAAAGGTTTATCTCCACAGTCATGAGCCAAAAATTAAATATGCCCATCGCGTGTGCCGGCAAGTGGATCAAGGTTTATACGGTAACAGTTACCACCGGTTTATTTTTGACGTGTGGTATTTAGAAACATTGTGTCGCAATATTGTTATTGTTTTAATAGAAACCAGGCAACAAAGACTTCCGACCAATGATACATCTAAAATTGCCCCCACGTAAAAAGGAGCATGATCGATTTTGGTGTATATATGATCACATTTGTACATATATGTTCACATGTGCATTTTTATAAAAACATGTTTAATAGAACAAAATTGTTATACTGGTGACTATCTTCCTTTCTAATCAGCCTGTCCAATTTGTGCCGTAAAATTATTTTATGTATTTCTAGGTATGCATAAAGAATAAGGTGATTAATAGCGACATACATTTGAAACACGTGCCACCACAAAAAATGAGCTAAAGGACGTTTACCTTTAGCGGGTGGACGGAATCACGTAATGCAACAATCTGTGGTGGTTGTTACGAGTAGTTCTGTAAATTGATCGCATAATGGAATTTTTTGAGGGTGAGAATGCCAGAAATAGCCTTAACAAAATAAGGGTGCTATGAAAAAGCTTCTAGTAAAGTATTTGTATCCGATTTTACGACAATATTGTTTCATTAATTTTAATAAAATACGGTTTCATAATCATTAGATTAGATCATCGTTTTTCAACCGAACCTTTAGGCATTGAATGAGATGATTCTATATTTAAATATCATTATTTTAAGAAAAATATTTGCGTAAAAGATTGAATATAAGGTTAAAAAGTGCCGCGTGATGAAATAGGTTAAAAACCCCTGGATTAAATAGATTATAACTATAACAATATATTAGGAAAAGTCGGAATTAATGTCGCAATTTAAAAACATAGATTCAAAAGCAGTCATCTTCAAAAAAAAAATTAAGAAACAGTGATATAGAAAATGAATCTGCAAGAGAAAAAAACTAACATACTCAAGTGACCGAAGAATTGGCTTTGAAAACTGAAATCGAAGCAAAGTTAAAAATAGTAATCGGGGAGTTATTTAATAAGATTAACGTATCCTTGTCTACTACTTAAAGATATCTTAAAGTTCAAGGACAAGGTCTTTGGGCCCTCGCGATTTGTTCGACCGCAACAAGACGCAACGTTTCAACACATGCAGATTATTGCAAGAAAAACAGCAACACCGCTTATTTCTTCAAGATTACTAGAGCTAAGATATGGGTTATCTACTCGATCGTTAAGAAAAAAACCAGTGGTTAACCCTTAGACAAAGCAATTCCAATCCTGAAAGTGGTACTGCATCCAAAAGTAAGTTGTTATCTGTGTGGTGTGATGAAAAAGTAATAATTTATTTTGAATTTTTAAAATATGTCCAAAAGATCACGGCAGAGTTGTATTGTGATCAACTAAATTGTTTGAATGAGGCATTATGTCAAAGAGACCATATCTAGTAAAAACACGTAAAATAATCGAAGTTAACGTAAAAAAAATTAACGATTTCGGCTGGGACAGTTTATTCCATTCGCCATATCCTCCAGATCTGGCATCATTGGATTACCTTCTGATCGGGTCGATGGAACATTATTTGAAAGAAAATAAATTTAATTAGCGATTTATGTAGATTTATTTAAGAGGATTTATGTGTGAATTTTATAAAAAAGGGATTTATGATTTAGAGTATGATATTGATAAAATAAAATGTATTAGTAGAATTCTGAAATTGAGTTAATGGTTCAGTCTCTTAATTTTGTATTTCTTTATATTGTAATATTTTTTATATTTTTTTTTGACTTCGATGGATGGATGACATAACATAAAAATTACAAAGCGCCATTGACCCAAATAAAGATTCGATAAAGATTCTAAAGATAGAAGGGGAATGAGTATCACACCTAAATATTCCCCCCAGTGTCAAACCATGACACTCGTAAATTTTAATATTATTTCACTTGGATTGAAATTAATATTATTTTTTTTATTATTATTTATTCAACGCAGGATAGATAGCATCAAATTAATCAATTTCAAC
>JAGXCT010034518.1:9421-39404 GCA_022495035.1 Philopotamus ludificatus
CCTTGAGGGACTCCAGCCGTAATCGGACGGATGGAGGAGAAGTTAGAATCTAATTATTTACTTTCAAGGTCACGTTTTTCAGTCTAAATAATTGTGTTCTTTCTACTATAGTTGTCTATTTAGGTATCTTCTACAAATTTTCATTTTATTTTTTTACTATTATTTTCATTATTGATTATTTAACTAATTTAAACTAATTTTTAAATAGCTTAGTAAGTATTAACTATCTTATTATCTTCAAATAAGCTGTAAGTTTCTCCTAAAAATGTTAAAATAAAATAAAAAATAGAGAAAAGGATTATAACAGTCCGAGCTACAATTTAAAATAAAATAAAAGATCCTCTATATATGCTCTAGAAAATTATCAATTTCAATTTAGCAGATACCTTCTAATAAATAAGAAAACCATTTAATTTATTAGTGTTTTATGAAAAATAATTAATTTAAAATGAGCTTAGCTCCGAGATTCCCATTCTTTTTTGGTTTACGGCTCCCTTAAATACATCAGATTTTTTCGCGGTTCCCTTAATGCATCAGATTTTTTTCAAAATTTGTGACCTTGAGAAAAGCGAGCGCAAAAATTTCGAGAATTGGGAACTCCTACAAATTTCCCGAATTGTTACACCGCGGCTCTCTAGGGAGCTGCGGCTCACACTTTGGGAATCACTGGCTTAACCCATCCGTCACGGCGACTTGATAACAACCATGTCTGAGCTCTCGCCGGCGACTGAGCTCTCGCAGCACGTATCACTTGTACGTTTCACTCCCACTTAGCACATCGTACTGGATGTGAGCGAGAGAAAACATCGCGCCCGGCCAACAGAAGCAAATACTGTTGTTTTTATTTTTTTGCAATTGCAGACAATAAAATAAAATAATCATTTTAATACGTATTCTTTAGATTTATTTACATAAACCCAATATACTCCCATTGGCACGACTAGGTTATATCAACACAAATTCGATAAGTTAAATTTTAAATAATTCGTTGAGGTAATTAAATAAAACTATTATATACTAAAAGCTCGATAAAAGCTTTCCGATAGGCAACGTTGTATTAGGTTGACAGATTTTTACCATATTGTTATACATATACTAATTTAGTGTGACTAAATAAATATATCATACATACAATCTATATATTTTACAGTACTTATACGCATTTTTAGGACTCGTTTGGTATATCTATAAGCTTTCTATCGAAGAGTTTTGATTATTAACATACACATGTCCAATATTATTACCAGTAAATTTTTAGACTGTTAAGTTTAGTGCTTAGTTGGTTAATCGTAAATGAATTACAGTAACGCATTTTAATAATAAAAAATCTTTATTTAAATTATATCAATATGATGATAAAATCCGTTATTTAATTCGAATAAAAATATATATTAATATTTTTAATAAATAAAATTGCTGACGACCCCTGTCAATGTATCAAAGTTATTTTCAGTTTTACAAGTCTATGAATAAATCCAAAGCGGATCAATATAAGCCAACCGTGGTAGAGTTAGGCCACTGCACTGTATTTATCGTTCCATTAGTTCGATGCATACAACCGAGAATGCACGTGCACAATGAAAACTACACCGACCGACGCCAACAACGACGTCAAAATCAAAAAAAAAAAAATAACAAAATGAATGATCAAAAACGCATACATCTATTAAATCCAGGGCGAGTTTTCGTTTCATATTTATCGTCGTAATATCGCCACATTTTTCATGTGTTCTTACTTATATTGCAAACTGAAAGCGTCTTCTTCACTCTCTCACACCACGACCGCGGTGTGGTTTTCATTCGAGGATACCCTTATGAAACCCACGAGCCCACCTGCTATGACCTGTTTTATAATTTTAGCAAGAAAATGAAATACATGAGACAATTTTGCCAAATTAAATTAAGTGCCGAGACCGCACATTTTGCTTACCCCACCCGCGTATATCCCGAAAGTTACTCTTATGACAGTGACTCAAAATTACGTATTCACATCCAAGACATATAAAATGCATACAGAACATGTCATACATTGTCAAGGTCATAACCAAACGACATAGTCTAGAAAAAAAATATAATATAAAATTTATGACCTATCGTTTCAGAGTGTAATTTATTAAAGTGGCTATGACATGGCGGTTTTATTGTATTATTATATTCTATTATAATCGCACAATATCATCAGAATATATTACATCGATACGTACTATTGTATAATATTTCAAATTACACACTCGATATCAATCTGCTCATAATAAATATAAAAATAAATCAGTGCTAAAACAAACGATGGAAATATTACGAGTTATATATTATGAGAATGTGGCGATTTATTAAAAATTGAATAGCCTAGCAAACTTTCTAATATCAGTAATGAAAGATCGAAAAGTTCATAATTGATTTAGCGAATTTCCTCGAGACATTCAATTCACTTTGCTGGAATCAAATTAAGAAACTCACAAAAGAAATTTTTTTTCGCCCTTGAAAGTTGCAAAAATATATATCTATGTAAAAAAAATAAATGATTTCCGCGCCCGGGATGTTTTTCGGTATTTTCCCCCTACGTCTAAATGTTTCGTAATTATGTACGTCTTGAAATATTCAGGATTCCGAAATATTAATATTTTATATGTACATGTATTCCGAATACGTACGCCGAGACGTATGAAAATATTTTTTAATAATCCACTCGTCTCGTGTGCTTAAATATTTAAGCCGAAAATTTATAAGAACAAATACAGCTCCCAATCTTTTCAGTAAACTTTTTTAATTTTATTAAGTATTCGATACGAATATTCACGAAATGTATGAACCGTCTGAGTTTATACGCGAATAATAATATATTAAAAAATATTTTTGATAACTTATATAGACCTTTTAAATTATTTAGTTTTAATGAAAATAAATACCAATTTTAAATGATACCATTAATATTTAGTATAATTTTTTTTTATTTCAACTTTCAGCTCTTAAATCATTATTTTATTTATTTACATTTAAAAAAGCTCTACGTTTATAAAATTCTAGAGCTTTTAAGTGAAATTATTAAAAATCAAGAATTATATATGAAAAATTGAGATTAGATGATTAATTTTGATCTTAACATTGTCTATAAATGGTGGCCCAGTTTAGGATTTAATGTTGCTCCTAAGAAATTTACAACTTTCTATATATTTAGCATTTGGTTATTGATATATTGTTATGGTAAAATATAACACAATTTTTAAATAAAAAGGAAAGGAATTCAGATCTTAAATAATGAAAATAGCAATGATATATATTATATATATATATCATCATCATCATCATTTGCCAGTCACAAGGCTTTCACTTGTTGAGGGCATGGACCTTACCAAACTCTCGCATGGTAGTCGAGGCCAAAGGAACCTGAGTCTAACACGTGACGTGAGGGCTCCCCTTTCGTGTCCATACCGCGGGGACCCGAGCCGTCTTGGTATGCGGTTTTTTATAAAGAGTTTCCCTCTCTTGGCCATTGCTGGCATTGTACGTCCATCTTATACCATGTCGGTATCGGATTTTACCCTCTCAACTGTGTCCAGATAAGTACTTTTAAATGGCTTATTGTATCGATATTTTTGTTATTTTATCTTATGCTGTAAGTTTCTCTCAAAAATGATTAAATAAAATAAAATAAATATGTGATTTTACGATAATCAATAGAAATATTATTACAAATATTACAATAAAATTAAATTAATTAAATCAGAACCTACAAGAAGAGAATAAATTGATTATATAATATTATCAGAATATAAAAGCTGATAAAAATGTCATTTATTTTGACCTTTTAAATTGCCTTGATAGAAAAAATAAAGAATTTCCAAGATATGCTAATTAGATCATAGCTTTTTACAATTTTACTATACCTATTAGGTCAAATTTCCTGCCCTCCTAAATTTTACGATAACAATGATATTGGAAAGGAATGAAATACACGAATTTTATGAAAAATATGTCGTTTAAGATAAATTTCCAAAATAAAGGTAAATGAAAATATGCATCGTGACTGCATTTGACACCGCGTATTATTCAAAATTTTTAAATCGAATAGTCAAAAAAGGTAGACTGCTTTAAATTTGATCAATCAACGTTACGACTTGAAATTATTAGAAAAAATAAGAAATGTTTTAATAAAAATATATATTTTTGTGACCCATCGAAGACCTGCAATATTTCATTTGGCCCAACAAATGATCTCAGTTGCACACCCCTGATCTAAATATGGATAAAGAGCTTTATTTTAATGCAGATATATAGTATAAATTATATTAAATAGTAACAATCAAAAAAAGATCATAAGTAATCGATTGATTAGTATATATATTTTAAATCCCATTGATGTAAACTAAAATGAAATAATATAAACAATAATTATAGTTGGATATTGATTATATCAAACGTTATTTTAAATAATAATAATATTTTTTTTAATATAAATTCAGTATATAATACATTTGTATCCTGTTGAATTAAAAAGCAAGATCACAATAGACGACGTAGATTCTGCATTACTCGAGGTTACCGTGTTATTAATAATAATATAAGCAGTAGATTAACATATCAATGAATGTATATTTTTTCTATAGATATTTTAGGCATAAATTGAAACATAAACTCGCATAGTTTTTTTATTAAAAACACATAATAAATGCACTCGTTGAATTACACGATAATACCATATAATCGTTACACGATAATATGGTATTATCGTGTAATAACATATTTATTTAGTCGAGAATAAATTTATTTTGTTAATAATTTTCTAGTTAATTATTTGTTTATGATTGTTTTACATAAATAAACCACATCCAGCGCCGTTTTAATAAATAATCTGGTCTCGTTCGCATTAAATCCACGTAAATATATTATTCATGAATAATTTTCATATCATATTTATTTTCGGTTCTTAAATAATTGTACTACCTACGCAAGTATAATACATACACTTACTTTGAATTGTTGTTGACGTATTTTTTCAACGATGCACAAATATAAACATTCACACAATGCGTATTATTTATATCAATATATTTTGATTATCAAAATATCACACAACCAACATCATCATAATCACAATCAAACAGCGGTGTTTGAGCCGGCTGCAGCATGCACTATACTCGGTTGACGATCGTCAGCACGGCGCGATAGGGATGCGTTTAGTTGGGAGGCGAACCGAACCGGAGCGAAGTGGAACGCGCGCGGAGCCGTGCCGGAGCGCATAGTCGCGCGTGCGAGCGGCTCGAGCGCCCGCCACGCACTGCCCTCCGTAGCCGGAGCCCGTAGCCCGTAGCCCGTAACCCGTAGCCCCTAGACCTACGACTCGCTACGGCCACGACTGCCTCTCTTAATAATTCATTCAAGGCCCCCGAAAACACTAATACAAATTACAGACGCACGCCACCATTCACTCACACTTTTTGCCGTCTCGTACAACGCGCAGGATGGATTCGCCAGGATCGCGTTAAATCGAATCGAACAGCTGACGCGCTAAGGATCGAAAGTGTTTTGTTATGAGAATACGAAGCCTAATAAAAACAGCTAAATTTATGTTTTCTTCATATAACTTTTATTTGTATTGGTTAATATTAATTATTTCCCCTAAACTTATTCCACTCTGAATATATAAAAAAAATGTAAAATGAAACATTCTCATTGTACCATAGGCCTAATCATATACTCTCGTCGTTTTTTTAATAGTATTTCTATTAATCTAGCCGTGCCGAAGGGGTATATTTAGGACCGCAAGTTTTGAATTTTCTCAAATAACTCTTTTAACCAAACGTATTGACCTAAAAGATTTTTTAGCAAAAAAATTGTACAACATTTTTGTATTAATTTATTTAAAAAAAGTCTTTTATTGAATAGGATATCAGATCAAACCCTATGGATGTTTCTTATTCATTTTTTATTTATTTATAAAGACGATGCGTGATTGGCATTACAGAATATCCCAGGTCGCCAATCACGCATGAAACATGAAAATAACATAAAAAAACAACATATTTTAAAGAGAAATTATAAAATATAAACAAAACGGCTATATTTGACATCAAATATATATTCGGCCAAGTGGCTGAGCGTAATAGCTCTGGTTACCGGAGAGTTTCTGAGAGCACCTCTCCTCGCGTTTAGCGGAAGAAAAAGCACACGCGAACGAGCTTGATGGTAGTGAGATGGCGCCCATTAGGGCAGCTCGCACAGTATAAGAAGGTTATGTACTGCGCCAACCAACAGCATGAAGATGTGTTTTGCCAAGTAAATCGACCTTATTTTTTCGAGGGTTACATACCCCAGGCAGCCCTGTACCCATGCGCTGGGGTATAAACTTGGGTAGAATCCAAACTCCCTCATGTCGAGATAATTTGGCAAATTTCTTTGTATTTTCTAATCTGAGGGAATTCGAGGCGTCATAAGGCGCCCATATAATGGAACCTGATTCGAGCAAGCTCCGAACCAATGCATCGTATAGCTCTCGTATTTCTAAGGTGCTACGTATGTGATGAGAATTTCTCAAGACGAAGCCCAACATTTTTGACGATCTCATACACACGTCCGATACATGTAAATTTAGAATCAAACAAAATACCCAGATCTTTAACAGATGATTGCTTAGGAAGAATTACGTTCCCAAGTCTGTAATTAAAAATGATGGGCTCTTTTGATCTAGAAAATGTCATTGTTTGACACTTTCCAATACTTAATGGTAGACGATTTAGTATTGACAAATCGCGCAAAGAATCAATATCCAGCTGCAACGAAACGGAATCTTCCACTGAAGTCGTCTGCGAAAAGTAAAAATTTACAATGAAGGACCCGATGAATATCATTTATAGATAGAATAAATAATTAAGGTCCTTAATTTGATCCCTTCGGAATACCGGAAGGTGTATAGTAAGCATACGACTTCTGGGAGTTGTATGTCACATATTGTTTCCTCTCTGTGAGATAACTCGAGAAGAAACATACGAGATTATCCGATAACCCAAAACTATATTGTTTCAAAATGAGTCTGGCATGATCGACTTCATCAAACGCTCTTTTAAAATTGTTATAGATAACGTCGACTTGGATCCCCTTATCCAATGAATTAAACACAAAGATTGAAAAACCAAGAAGACCTGTGACTGTTGAGCGTCCAGGCCGTAATCCATGTTGCTCATCGATAATTCTACATTCAATATGGTTAAATATGTATTTATGCAGAATCATCTCAAACAAGTTGGCAGGTTCGGATAGAATAAGCGGTCTGTAATTTGCGACATTCGACTTATCTCCTTTTTTAAACATGGGAGTGAATGTAATGAGAGTAGAACGGAGATTCGACCAAAAATGGTCAGAGTGGTAAAGTAGAAAAGACTAAAAAATAAAAAATTAAAAGTAATCATTGACCTGTATTGACAAAAATTGTGAAAAAAAAATAAAAACTACAATAGTCGCTTCTGTGGCCACGTTTTGTAACCAATGTTTTTCTCGCTCACATCCAGTACGATGTCCCAAGAGCGATTGAAATGTATACTAGTGATACGTGTTTTTGAAGCATATGAATATCTATAATTATTCTTCGAATAATCAATTTTTTAGAGAAATATCATCTTATATTTTCCATTATAAATAGACCCCATTCGAACTATTTGCGGTTGGTTCCAAGCTACCATGACAGATCGGTTAATGAGTGTTTTATTTCTGTATTTTTATACCAGGTTTATTTTGTTAATATTGAGACACATTGTCTGTTGGAGATATCGTAGTGTCCTCAAGGTGGCAAAGATCCGCCTCCGTATTAGAAGGCCACTTAAATAATAATAACAATATTTTTTTAGGAATAGAGTCTAATAATTCTGTCTTTATCTTCTCAATATTAGATGATTTTGATTATTCTCGGATAATCACGTACCATTTCTCTAGATTTCACGATAACAGTACATGATACATACATGTGTCTACGATGGAACTTTGAATTGGAATCCCACAGGGTTCCAATTTGAGGCCAATAATATTCATTTTATTTATTAATGACATACAAGTCCTTTCTTGTAATTTCTCACTCTGCAGGTGGCTATTTAAATCAATTATTTCAATAGGTAATGTTCTTTCGTTGCTTAGTGTTAGGAAAGATCAGGAAATGACGTTTTCGAGATCTAAAAAAATTCAACCTTCGAATACACACTTGGGAACTAAACTCTTCCCAGGCAATCGTCAATTAAAGATCTAAGAATTCCGTTTAAGTCAGATACATTGGTTCGGAGTTTACTTGAATCAGGATCTATTATCTGGGCGTTATATGACGCATAGAATATCCGCAGATAAAAAAATATCTACATAATTAGCCAAGTGATTCAGCAGACTAATAGCTCTAGTTACCGGAGAGTTTCCAAGAGCACGTTTCCTCACGTATGGCGAAGGAAAAAGCACACCCGAATAATCTCGATTGTATTGAGGTAGTGTGCATAAGGGCTACTCGTACAGTACAAGATGGTTATGTACTGCGCCAAACAACAGCTTGAAGTAGTGCTTTTCCTAGTGAATTGACCTTCTTTTCTAGAGAGTTACATACCCCAGGCAATCCTGAGTCCATGTGCTGGGGTATAAGCTCGGGTAAAATTCAAATTTCATCACGTAGAGATATCTTAATCTAAATTGTCATATGGCGCCCAGATGATAGACCTTGATTAAAGTAAAAATAATTACTAAATAAATAATAAGTAAAAACTCGCCCAGAAATTATTAACATTCACTCAGACAACGATAGTCACTATTCAAATCAATTGGATTTTCATGATCATTTTCGCTAAATCCGCGAAATTATTTAAAAACAGTCGTTTTAAAGTATTCTAATAATACTTTAAAATTACATCTACTTTATGCATGTAAGGTAGAAGAACAATCAAAAATGTTTTTTTTATATCAGAGATGCATTTTTATTTCTTAAATTAAAAATTGTAATACTTTTCCTTGTAGTTTTACTTCATTACACAGAAGTTGATTAAGAAAAGATAGTCCTTGACCCTTGAAATTGAAATTTGGCGCAAATTTTATTGCCATATCTAATTCCTATTCAAAATCTTTACCCGTACCTAAATAATTGACGCTATAAATATCAAGGGAGGTTGACCGACACCTCTTCAGGTCTCGCTGAACACTAGTATTCTCAGAAATGCCTGCCCTAGAATATCCAATATCAAACAGTATTAAAATACGGACCGCGTAATTATATATTGGCTGAGGACAAGGTTAAAAAACGATGAACGGCACATTTTTTTAATAAAATCTCCATGGAAGAAAATCGCGAAAATTTCAATTATTGATTCATTTGAGAGGCGGGAGAGGTCTGAATATTTGAGCAATATCACTATGTCACCACTGTATAAACCATCAAGATAGCAAAGCACATATATTGAAAAACAGTATATGCAATCTACGATGTGTCGACGACACGACCCTGATGACAAGCTAACCAGAATAATATGGATGAATATCGAGACCAGAGAGCGGCGTCGACTCATCAAAGATGGAAGATTATACACATATGTATATAAATTGTTATACATTTATACATAATCCTAGATCAAAGCAACTAATGCACTTATATTCTCATACTGTAAGTAGAAGTAATTTGTACAGCTTAGTCGAAGAGACGTCTACCACGTCTCAATTCACCATCGTATGGAATGAACATGATATTTCAAAGGACGTTTAAGACAAAACTGTTGAGTTAAGCCTGATTACGTATAGCAACGTTGCATTGAAAAATATTTATGCAACCCAATTTTGCAAAATTATTATTAAAAGTGGTCAAATTAAAACTTAGAATATAATGATGCATAGATGTATACAGTGTTTATAAATTCTTGATAATACTTATATTATTCGAGTATATGGTAAAAATTAAAAACAAACCTTAAGTGGCAAGCGTGTCCATTTGGACACGGCTATTTTCTAAGAAAGTAAAAGTAATATTTTAATTTGAAGTTCAGATATTGTGTTCATTTACCATGCTGAACATATTAAAAGAAAAGAAATTATTTTGAAAGCAAAAAAAACCTTGGCACACTAAGAAGAAAAATTGTGTGTCCATGTGGACACCTGTTCTGCTAATGGGTTAACATAAGATAGGACATATATATGAGATTATTAGCAAAGACTTATATTTTAATAATAGGAAAGTTTAAATATGCATACATTTTCATGTGGATGTGGAAGGATTCGTGACTCGGACCATGGCGAACCTTTACTCTCGCCGATGGACGAAATGCAAACACAGTTTGTATAGTTGAACACAACGACACATTTATTAATTATAAAGAAATTGTTACGAGGCAGCTATTAGAACATGTGGAATAACCACCACAATAGTAATAAAAAAAATCATATCTGAAAAAAAACTTTTATTAAATAATTCAATTAATTTGTTGAACCAAAATTATTAAAATATTCAAAGTAATTTCAAAATAGCTTAATTAACACTGATTCTCTTAAACGACTATTAAATTCATTGCCAAGAGCCAATTATATATTTAGTGCTTTATTACATGGAAAACTGTCGGAGTTTATTATTTATAATTACATATAATAGAGCAAGCGTTTTTAAATAATCTAAAACAATTATTTCTTTGTCCAGATCCGTTTGGAATATTCAGATTTTAGATAATATACATATTCATGAATTTATTACTCAGTGAAAATCATGAATAATATTATTCTATTAGATTGTATTTGTATAATGGAATAAGTGCGAAGTTTCATTCAGATTTTTACTTTTGCATTAGCGTCTCGCACACGCCTCCCCATTTAACTGCGGCAACAGTTACACAGACTTAAGAGCTTTTATTAAAACAATCTCACTGATTTATGGCGAGGCGACTTTGCCGAAATTATAGTTTAATACCGCAAAATTTTCACAACACATAAATATTTAATATTTCCAAATAATTTCCTGCACTCTTTGCGTATCCAAACACGTGACAGGGCGCGTATGATTTATTACACCTTGCCATTGAATCCATTCAAAATTTTACAAAGCGGGCGTTGGGTGGGGAGGGAAAAAATCATTTCGATTTTCCCAAAATCCACCGCCTGGTTAATGCGATATTTCGTATAAAAAGTGATTTCGTCGCGCGGGACCTTTGTCACTGTCAAAAAGTCAAAATTGATATTATAATCATTTTTCTTATTCCGTACGACTTTTCTTGGTTTTGCATCGCATTGATTAAAACCCACATCCATTATTTTCGGAGGGCATAAAAAAAAAAGGAGAATTTTTAAAAGCGTATCCCAGCTCTGCAATTACAGCAGTCTATTATTACGCATTTTCTCATGCTTTCCTAAGTTATTTTTAAATGAAAATTTAAAGCCGCCGAGAGCATAGAAAGTTACTTACAACATTAATGTACAGCTCTATAATGAAACGGAGGAAACGTGTACAAAGATTTGCGGCGAAGGTAATATTCCTTATTTACTCCCCTGGCTGTATTATGCAAATAGTTTATTTCGCAATAAGCATCGAGATGCGGCTTAAGATAAAAAAAATAGCTGAATTAAATTTATCTCGCAATAAAAATTAACACGACTACATAATTTAATATTAAAAATGATGAGTATCGCTTGGGTTATAGCGCGAAATTGCAGTGACTTTTCAGTGTAATGGGATACAAGAGATAACAGAGAAATGAAAATCTGCTCTGAATGAAAATTCTCCGCATTTATTAACTTCTTCGCTCCAGTTACAGGATCAATGCCCGGTTTTTTGGAGTATTGTTCCTCTGGGATGCATTTAAGAACCTTAACACTGCCGGCATATTCAAAAGTTTGGTGTATAAAATACACCATAGAGGAATAATAACCACCGCGACCGTAGTTCTATTTGACCATAATTTTATTTTATTTCAAAGCCGAGACGCAATTGGCCCTCAGGAGCTTACATTTTTAATATTTAATTTTTACAATTGCACCGTACACGATGTATGGTTATAACGGCGCTACGGAAAATATACAGAGATGTTAAAAATTTATGTATGAACTGAATTGCTTGGGGAGTTAAGATTTGACATAAAACATATTTAAATATAACGTATAATTTAACAATAAAAAAATATAACGTTTATTTTAATACATTATTAAAAATAAAATAATTATAATTATTA
The DNA here is from genome assembly GCA_022495035.1 of Philopotamus ludificatus. NCBI lineage: Eukaryota > Metazoa > Arthropoda > Insecta > Trichoptera > Philopotamidae > Philopotamus > Philopotamus ludificatus. The sequence goes on from JAGXCT010034518.1 coordinate 21,580, forward strand.
ACATACACAGAATTAGTATCGTTAATTATAATTAAAGTGTGAATTTTGCTTTTTTTTCACATTCAGAAGTCAAAAAACGTTATTTTTTTAGTGCTCTATTTAATCTAATCTAAAACAACATCTGTTGTAAAAGTGTGTATTTTTGATATTTAATTTCTGCGTTAGTATTTTTTCTGATAATATTGTTTATAAGAATAATGTAAACATGTACAGGGTATGATAAAAAAATGTAATCCCCGCCATGTTTCGTTGATATCTCAAAAACGAAGTTAGTAGAGTTTTTATAAGAAAATTTATAGGGGTATTTTGCATACATACCTACGTATAATTCCCAAAATATACTTAATTATCACATGACTAAGTTATGCTAATTATCACATGACTTTACAAAACGCCTAAAGTCATGCCATCAGGCCACTGGTGCTCACAATCATGTAAATTTGAATTAGTGAAGCTTAGTTATTTGTAATATTTTCAGATATATATTTTTTACGTGCTCCTTGCTAAGTAAATAGTTTTAACCATAAGTCAAAATCGTGGGGGCACTGTGGACAGAATCATAAATTCTCCTGACAAAATCTGTAACCTATTTTCTATTTCAGGTAATATTATTTATATAAAATTTGAAATGAATATAGGTGATAATATATTATATTACGTGAAATAATAAAAATTATAAATATATTTGTAAATAACGTTAGAAAAAACATTAAAAATCAACAGTTATAATAAACGTAATTGCTAACGTTTTATATATTATATAATAAAATTTTTGCGTAAAATTAGAAATTCATTTGCATAAAAGTAGCAAGATTTTTGTTATGGCCGTTAATAACAAATATGTTTCCTTTAAATTAGCATAATTACTTTCTTTAGTAGAACCCTATTATTATTTAAATATCCAACAAAAATTAAAATTTCGGATAATCAAAAATTATCACATAAATAAAAAACATATAAACTTAATTGCTATTTAAATATTTTTATCAATAGATACAATTCTCTTTAATATGGTATATATAACATTAATGTGCTACAATATTTTTAACAATGCTTCGCTTTATAATTCTATTTTACAAAAAAAAACACTAATAATTAAACAAAACAGTCACCTCAAAAACTTAAATATTTATCTATTTTTTTTTCTGAAATTGAGTTTTAGTATAAAGTACTTTTGGCAGTATAATTTTTAGATTTTGTCCATCTTATTTCATATCTTATAATTTTGTCATATTTTGATATTGTTATATAACATTTAGAAGTATGAACAGACACTATGATTATAGAGTTTCAAATTGACTAATCTAATTATCTATAGAAATATGTAAATTTAAATAGCGTTTATTAAATTCAATTGTTCAAAATGATACTAGATTTTATTAAAAAAACATTGGCAGTTATAACAAAGTGTAGAAAATGCGTCGTTATTAATCGTCGCTTTTTATTAGATTTACTTAGGATAGAATTTAAAAAAATACAGAAGATTAAGTGGCATGAAGGCATGGCAAAACAAATCTTTATATTTGTTTCATATATCATGCTGAAACATGAAAAATGATAATATATATTCGAAATTGAAATAATATGTGAAAAATCAAGAAAAATCGCGAAATTTGTTGACGCTGGTGATCGAATTATTAATGATAATATCATGCAAATACCATTTTCACTTTTGCAAATTATTTTATTAATAAAAACGTTTTTAAAAAAAATAAAACATTTTTAGATTTACAAATGATTTATGTATAAATAATTTTATTAATTTACAAAATGTTTATTATATCTTGTAATAAATTTAATATTAATTGAATTAGTGTAATAACTATCTATGAGCGTATTTCATTGACTAATATGACTTATTCCACGTTCATAATTACTGCGCAAATTCCATATAAAAAATCAATCGTGATAAAAGAATATTTTATGACGACGTCTTGTACGAATAGAAATCTTGATAGTTTTCCAATTTATTTTTACTGTGACTTTCAAAATTTATTCTGTAATACCAAGTACATCAGACATTAGACGAAAATAAATATCTTTTTCCCTCATTGTGTCATCCTCTCTTGATATCTCCGTTCAAATTCTCTAGTATTCCTTTTAGCTTTTTCCTTTTTTTCCGTATGTATTTTTTGTTAGCATTATCTACTGCTGGAGATGTGCTGTGTCGTATTTGTTGCGGTTCCGTTGGCAGAGACAAATACGTTTCTTGTTGCATTAGATTTAACAATATTTGTTTCTTGCGTAAATTCCTTTAACCCAACATCTCCCCCATAATGCTTACATTGTTTTATTGTTTTGTGCAAAAATGAATTTTCCCTCGCAAATAATACCCTATAAATCATAGAGCATTTTGCGACGTAAACTCGTATCTAGAAATAAAAAAAAAGTTTCGGCTGAAATTAAGGAGACGTCTGTCCTTTGGCCTTGATTGGTGTGAATGATTAACAACACTAAACGCCCACTCCCGAGACTAACCTTCGACTTCATAATTTGTTACACTTCATATTGATTGATGAAATTCAGTCACTTCAATTTCGGACCCAGATGTCCGATTGAATTCGGGGGCCTTGGTATTCAACCATCGCACTTTTTTCTCTTTCAGCAATCAAATTACTCGCTGATTAATTATCTATAATGAATATGAAAATACATTTCACTGTGCAAATAATTTAATTATCAGCATCCAAATAATATCACAGTCTATCAAAATTGAATTATACATGGTCACTAATTCACACAAGGATTAATTCATCCAACCATGTGCTTATTCTCTATGTATAATGCTGGTAATTAACAGAGATTTCGAATATAAATATGATTTAAATCTACGTTTCACCATATGATAATCAAAATAGAAAATTAATTCAACACAAAAGTTAAGGATTGGTTCCCTAAATTTATAAAATGTATAAAAACCCATCATATTCTAGAAAAAATCGATATTGTGGTATTGAAAATTGTGTAAAAAAATTAAAACCCAATAAATAAATTATACATACTTTTTGTTGTCTGTCCTGTGTTATTGAATCTACTTTCGTGTGCACCAATGGGATTGTGTCATAATAACGCGCAATATAAAAATATTTTGGGTCTGGGAATCGTGTAAAAATAATGATCTTTTTTGTGTGATTTAAAACCTTGTAAAAAAAGGATTTAAGCGTACATATAATATGACCAGTATCCTCTAAAAAAAATTGTTTCTAATCGCTTAATGCATGTATAATAAAAAGGCTACTATTGGCTGAATTTATATAGATGGGTAAAGTGGAAAAGATTATATGGTTATAGGTATTTGTTAGTTAACATAATTAAATGCCTTGGAAAATTGGAGATAAATTTTATCGAAAACGAACTGTGAATAATTTACATCAGTATCGATATGGTGATTTAAGATATCGTAGTGTTTTCAATCTCTAAAAAATACTAATAAGCTAAATAAATATAACACAACTCATAGATGATATTTTACCTGTTACTCAAAGTTAACAAATTAAAAAATATCAAAACGATATGACATTGTTGATTAAGTCTATGTTTAGTATTTTATTATGCATAATTTCAAGTAGGTAAGAACCAATTATGATCTTTTGGAAAAAAAAAAAATATTCTGTATCAAATGATGTAATAATCAAAAAAATATTTAACACTTATTTGAAACGATAAATTACCAAAACCTTTAAATAAAGTAATACATTGTTTTCTAAAAAAAACCGTCATATTTGATAAGAAATAATTCTTGTAAAATATTTTTTTCAATAAAAAAATAGATTTCTTAATATTACTTATCTTTATTAGGAACTATTTTTGATATTACTTTTAGTTTTTCATTTCCTTTTTAAAAATATAATACTAGATTATGTAGTTTTCCATTGCAGTTATATTTAAAAAATCATTTTCTCCTAAAGAGCGCTGCATGAAAATGAAGTGAAAGTAATCGGAATTAGCAAGATCTGCAAAATTTTAAAAGGTTTGTAGAACCTCCATTTTTAACTGCTACTTTTTTCTTGGGTCACTCTTGCTTTTTGAGGGCCATGATGTTGGATCATTCCCTTTCTTTTAATCGAAATTAAACGTATTATTTATATTTTCTCTTTTATTTTTTTAATTCTTGCAGTAATTGTTTCACCCAGTTTAAAAATTCGTAATGAATTATTCCTCTTATATCCCACTAAATGCACATAATAACCTTTAAATAATAATAATAAACTAAGCTTAGGGGTCGGAACGGGAGTTTTATTCGCAGAAATCCATGGCCTTTTGTTACTTATGTTATCGTAAACAATCCATCCAAGGATCGAATTCTTTGTCTTGACAACAAAGAATTACATGTGTTTCTCTGCTCCTCTCTGTTATCTTCTGATAGTTTGTGCAGTGTTCAAATACCCATTCTTTGCAAATGTGACTGTTCTATTGACTAATGAGAATTGAATCTTTAGGATAATTCCTTGATGGTTAATCCGAGGACTTTCCGATTTGAATCTTTGAAACTTAAATCGACATTTACAAATTGCTAGTACTTTTCCATAAATTTATTTAATAGATTTAGTGGCTATTCTGACCTTTAAGCCCTGGTCTAAAAAAAGTAGCATACAATGTGAGATATATCCTTCGTCAATCTTTGGTTTCGACATATTAACCTTTACAATAATATAACCACTGCTAAATAAATCTTACAAACACCCTTTCTCTAAGATTTCTGAGCTCAAACTGCACTCAAAATTTAAGGTTATAAAATACGCGCTTTCTTTTGGGTCCTATTAATATATAATATATTAAAATTTGCAAATATTTTAAACTGATAAATACATATCCCATAAACAATGACAATGTTACATTATTTTTAATCAATTATTTTATCATCTAATATTACTTTTATTTATTTTTAATATCGTAGTAGCAAATCATAAAAAATCGAAATCGCGTGATATGATGAATACATTTTTCGGCAGGGATATTACGACGTTATTCGGGGACGCAGGATTTATATTTTTTATAACATGACGTGATTTTTAGCTTTCAGATATTTTAGTAAATGAAACATCTATAAATAAAATAAAAAAAACATTAGGGAGTAAAAACAATTTGCTTCTAGGAACCAGAAGCCCTTGAAGCTGGAAAATCTGTTGTTGATTTGAAATGTTCTCAGAATCACTTGGCTACCTGTACATAGTTGATTTAATAAAATTAATATTAAATGGTGTACATTGGCAATCTCGCAATTTTTCTGCATTTAGTTTAACGTAAGTAATTCTAAAAAAAGATTATACGGATTTATTAAGCTTTTTAGTATAAAAAATGATAGCAATACATAATTTGTGCATTTATTTACGAGCGAGCAGAAGATGGCGCGCGTGGCCAGAACGTGGGTTTCATTGGGATACTTGATTTATGGCTGTTATCTTAATATTATATTTGGGAATATAAAGAATTTTTTGCCACCATTTGGGCCAGCCTGTATCGGACGGGTCCAGGAGATTTATGACTTATTTATATGTATTTATTTTACCTGTGATAAACGCTCGTGCGCCATTCGGTCAAGTACGTTCGGCATCGATACCTAATCACACTTATCATAGATTCCTGTCCTTTATAAGTGAGTATTATTTTATTGTTATTATCTACAATAATTTTGATAAATTTCGCGAATATTTTTTAGATTTTTACGACAAGTTTGCTGTGACATTGGATTTATTGGATTTATTAAGTCACTAGATGAATTATACTATATTATTTTTCAGCAGTATAACATTCAGAGTATGTATGATTATATGACGTAATAGTCTAAAACACGCCACATAGTAAAATCTCCGTACTTGCGATAAGCAGTGATCGATCACCTGGCACCGCCACCTGTACCACGGCGTCTTCATAGGGCGTCGTCGCTAATGGCGAACGTTAATTAATTATAAATTTTGAATTTCTCCATTAATACATATGACAATTCAAATTTTGAATTTTACCTCCCGCTCCTCCACCTCGTGGCATAATTTCAAGCATCCTTCATGTCGACTTGACGTGGATGAGGTGAAGATTTAATAATTTAATATTTTATCCTCGAGACTTTCACTTCGCGAAAAAAAACATTTCTGTCACTTCGTTGTTCCCCTCAGAAAAAATGTATGATTGAAAAAAAAACCGTTTATCCGTGATGTCGCTGAATTTTCGCATCGTGAATAAATTATGTCACTCGAGAAAGAATAACTTCGTATACGTACGTTTATTGAAATTTATTTATATCGTAAAACATATTTATGGCAAATAAAATGGCGAATATTTAATCTGGAGATTATGTTCAACCACCATAATAGTATAATTTTTTCTGATAAGATTATCCCGCATAAACATGCCGTTCTTTTCCTATTATTATGCCATCGTAAGAGATAAGAAGTGATTGTAAAACTTTACATTTTTAATAGTCATGCTATTACACGTGGCGTTCTATGGAAAATTCAGGATATTATCACCATATATTAATATAAAATTATGACGACCAAAAAAAGCGCGCATATATCATAATCGTAAATTTAATACCAGAATTATATCTTAGAAAATATCTTATATATTATTGAATTTTGTATAATACTCAATTTTATTTGAGAGGTGTGCAAAATTAACAAAAGGAACACTAGACGTTGTATCCGACTGTTTTTATTAAAGCTCCTCGTCACTATGGTCGCCAAAGCTTTTGTTATATGTTAATTTTGATTATAAATATTTAATGAAAGAAATGTATGTAAAACAGGATGAACATTATAATCGTTAATGTAAGTAAGTATAAAAATCTCTTTTTGTGTCAGATCCTCGGTTTTCCATTAAGTAATTATTTCAAAACTTTTGCATATAAATGCATTGATAAACTTAAGACATTGGCTACTGGGGCATATTGTGGTCAAACTTGCACTGGGGCGGGGCGCATTCGCCGAAATATGGTGAAACGTCGTATTTTACAAAAAAAATCATTACTCTTTTATTAATTAAAATATTGAGCCGAAAATTACTTGAACTTCAACATTTTCTGGATAGTTTTTATAAAAAAAATATATATCCCACAGCAGGAGTCATCAAACAATTTAGGAAAGGGCTTAATTGTTTATTTTTTATAAAACATGGTTTGAAAATAGTCTTATCGAATATATATATTGAATGTTTGTGCTTTTAAAATATTAAGGTCATTAGCCCTTGGGTCGCTGGACAGGCGATAATTCTTAATATCCACAACAGCTGTTTTTATAGCCCCGAATGTTATAACCGGCAAATTGAAGAAAATAATTACGAGTAAGAATTTATTCATCAAAAATAAAACATTCTACCAATGAGAAAATATTTAAATAAAAACAATACATGAGTAATAAATAAATTCTTAAATGAAACATCAAATAAATCAATCAATTATTAAAAAAATCACACTCCTTGCAAAACAGCCAAAAAATATATTACGAATAAATGGTTTTATATGCACTTGCCGCATTTGCCAGAATTTTTCTCAAGTATTTAACCAAAGAAATAGTTAAAAAAGACCAACCGTTATAAAAATTGCAGCCGATCAAACGTGTAGTGTCGAATAGCGTGTGTTATGCGCGCCCCGGACGTACACAAATACGCTTTTGACGTGGAATCCACGTCCCCCGTAGGCAATGTTGTTAATAAAATAATTTTTGACGCTATATCTACCGTGTCTTCAAAAAACAAATAAGGTAAAAGAAAAATATACACAACTTCTTTTCAAAACGTAGATTTTTATTTATTATTAAGATTTTGTCACATATTTTGCTTAATTTAAATTGTAGTTTTATAAATAATATCATCAAATCATTTTTTTAAGACGGAGTCGAATTCTTTTAAAACACTCAGAGCATTTTAATTACTTTCTGCTCATAAGCAGTGGCTGTTACCGATCATTAAGAAGAGAAAGGGAACAGCTTGAAAAAATAATAATCATTGATTAAACTAAATTAGAAAAAACTAATAGTTTATATTATTTCTTTAGATTATTCTAAAACACACTAGTCACTTCTTCAGAAATAAAGCATCGTTGACAAACAAAACAAATTCTGATTGTTTAAATGAAAAAAAAAATAGAAAAACACGACTTATCTCTTTAAAAATATATTAAATTAAACTCGCAAAATAATCTTACATTTGTCACAGCTAAATTTTAACATTTGTAGCCATATTAAATTATCATTTTCTGTTGATCTGAAGATCAACAATCGTTTCACGATTTTTTTCCTAGTAGAGGATGGTTTGAGAATTAATTTTAAAAAGCCATTCTCACTACATAATGAAAAATAAACGAAAAATTTCATCAACTGACATAGAATCTTCCAAAAAAATTACTTTTCCATTTTAGATGATAAATTAATGATTTAATTTATATATGTTATTAAAATTATTTCAATAAATAAGTAAATATAAATTTTGTCGATTGCTTATTAAAAAAAATATAGGATTTTAACTAGTATCGTATATAGGTTTTTCACTTCGAATTTACATATTGTACATATTTTTTAAATTATTAGTTCGATGCAGTTACCATAAAATATTATATTTTCAGTAGAATCGAATTGAAGGATTTCGCGAAAACTCTTTCTTTGTAGTATTGAAAAGACTTTTATTGGCTTTGTTTGGGGACTCATATTTCAACAACATATGTTATTGAGCTCAATTTATTTTTCGTCATAATTTGGATGAAAAATACATAATATGATATTGTATCTAACGAAACATATTTCTTTTCTAATACACATCTGCCAAAATAATACACTCGAGATGGAGTAACAATATTTTGCCGTAATTCGATCACACACACTTCTCGGGGCATTAGTCAAGTGCCACTGGACACTAATCCATTTCCCCGCCATATAACTAACTGCGTTACGCACTGCGTTCAATAAAATTGATTGATTGCGACCAATTTGTCGCCGAATACGGCCGCAATGCTAAAATTACGTTTCTTCGCCAGCCGGTCACAGTGTGCGGATGGCGGCCAAGATAAATCGCACAACGTGAAAAATTGGTATCGTGAGTAATGGTATGTGCACATTGTTGCAGAGGCGAACAGTTTGAGAGGCGCTGGTAGTTTGTTTTGTGCAACAAAAGGACCGCGCAAATAATGCGGCCACTCGATACGGCCACGTTATATTGTCCGCACGGACGATTGGCCTCCTCGTGCAGACTTGTACTATGCACTCCACTGTGCTACAGACCACGCTTAACACGTCTCTGCATTCGAGAATAAATGTATTTTTGCCGTACAATTTCCAAATTTAAATGCATTTAATTAAAAACATCTATGGAATAAAACCAAATTAACAAACTCTGACTATATCCGAATATGGTCAAATGCAAAACTGATAAGAAATGATTGATAACTTTAAGTTATTGTAAGACTTATATTTCAGCTGACAATGCGACTAAGATTTGGATGCAATTTGTAAAACCTCACGACTGTTCATAATATGTCTGCTAAGAGTTCTGGCGAACGTGACAGAGAAACCAAGACAAAGACATGCTGATCATACTGGATTAAATTGAAGAAAGGCTCTACATATCTAACAGCAGCATTACCACCGAATTAAAATTGGAATGAATATAAACAATAATATGTATATAATCATTTAATGTAGTTAACGTGTAAATGCGTCATATCATATTTTTTTGCGATCCTTTCGAGTCAGTGTGACTCTCTGCGTCCCCGCTTTGGAAAATAAGGATAGATAGCTTTGTAACCATCACCAACAGTAAATATAATTAAATAAACGATTAGAACAATGCAGCTTTTTTTCCAATATGTATTAGTTCTTGGATGATTATTTATTTATTTATTAATACAATATTCTGTTTTTTTTTATTAAAGCTTTCGCCTTTCTGGATGCTTTTAAATGTAATATTTGTATACATTATTTATAAAATGATTCTATATACCTTCATTATCATCTTCATAGGCGCTACCGCTCTATTGTACAGCCCTGACCTCATCCAACACCCTTCTCCATTTTATCTGATCTGCCGCCACGTCGTTCTATCTTCCGGTAAGTTTCAATGATGCAGTGTTCTTCTGTACACAGTCCTCAGCATTGGATTTTTTTTCTTCCGTGGACAGTAAGGATTGTTAATAGCTCTTTCAGCGGCTAACTGTCCCGCATTCTTGACACGTGACCGGTATATCCTTGTATAGTCGGTACAGTTCCTCGTTGTTTTGGATACGCCATTCTCCTTTGTCGAAAATGATTCTAAATATTCCTATAAAGAGTTCTCCTCTCCAAGATATCCAGTAGTCACTCATCTTGTTTTGTCAAAGCACAACAAGACGGGCCTGACAAGGGTTTTGTAGAGCTCGACTTGAGTCTTCTTTGAAAGGCATCTCGATCGTAGATGCTTTTGAAGTTCAAAATAGCACCGATTTGCCTGCATAGATCTTCTTCGTACTAACAGATTGATTTTTTTTATTTTTTGTAATAAGTGAACCGAGATATGTGAATTACTGGACGGCCTCGAAGCTGTACTCTTTGACTTTCAGGGGTTCAAGGAATCGTACTTGATATATGGGCATGTATTTTGTCCCGTTCATCCTTAGTCGCTGGCATGCATCCTAGAAGGCCGCCAGAGATCTGGCCACAATGTCTATATCATCCTCATAGGCAAAAAGCTGCATCTCTTATTTTAATTTATTAATAAAATTTAGTTGATTTTATTATGTTCATTATTACAGTTTATAATCCTTTCTAAAATCCTGTATACCTCCGATATTTAAGGCTCACACGAATTAAAGATTCTTGTTTCTCCGAAAATTGCCCTATCATCATCTAAACATTGGTAGACTCCAAAAAAGTTATCGACAACTCCTTATAAATTCCCTTATAAAATCCCTTATCAAGTACAAAAAAATCAATATTAAACCACTTCCTAAGCAAACTTGGCTGCTTCAAAGAATTTTGCCAAATATACCAGGACAAAATAAAAAACTAATTTCCTGTAATTTGACCTTTCTCGTCTATTGTCTTTATAAATAATTAAAAATAATATTACTAAAATGTATATATCATAGGCTAGTATTATTTAATTGAAATCGCAGCAAAGATTGAGTAGGATATTTTGAAAATTTACCTTACTTTAAACTGTTTCAATTTGAAAATCTATTTGAAAATTATTACAGAATTTTTAAAATCTGAAGAGTTCGACCGTTTTTGTCTTATAATTAATAAAACCTAACTGAATAAATAATAAATAGCACGCACCAAATCAAGTTCTTCCGGATGGGCTATATTCTTACCTTTAGGTTGTTGTAAGAACTTACTCTACTGGCCATAACCTATATACCAAAAATTATAGAAATAGTATTTATGTTATTATTTTTTCTTGCTTAGTATTAAAAATTATTTGGCTATTTACAAAATATATGTTTAAGTTATTTTTTGGAAAAATTACCTCAAAGTCATCTGTGCTCAGATCAAATAAGGTTATTATAGAATAACTTAATAAGGATTAGGTTAATCTTTTTTGATTATATTTTACTACAAGTTGACTACATTAGTTCGATAAAATATTATATTCATTGAGGGGTAAAAAATCTATAATCTGATCAATGCAAGAAATTCTTTTACAGAAAAACTGTTTTGTTGATAATGTGTAAAAAGGAGAAAAGGTTAAATAACCAATACGATATCCTTGTTTTGGAATTCAATGTAAAAATATTTAAATATTTTTGGTGGTCCTAATATTTTTAAAATTAAACTATAAGATTTAATATATTTCGCATGAAAAGTTGATCAACTATCGGAACATTTCGGACCACTTGAATGTAAAGAATCCGTGATCAAAATTTACAAATTTTACAAACATTTACATTACAATTTTGAATAATACATCCCGACAACTATGTGAAATTTTAATATTTTCTGTTATCCTGACTACGCGCGAGCTAATCATTCTTCCATTTTCTCTGCAGAGATTTAATGTACTTAGCATACTTTCATATTAATAAGTGTATACAGTTTCGCGGAACATTGAAAATTTAAAATATGATTATTACAAGAGGTTAAGATATAAATATTTCCCAAACTTTTTCATTTAAAATATATTACGTATGAGAATATTATATACAAATTGTTATTTTTATACATGGATATACACATGTTACAAACATATTCGTAAATTGATATTCTTGTGTATACTGTCGCCGTTGCATAAATATGTTTACGATAACAATTTCTGCAGAAATTGAAAAGATACACGCAAATATCCCATGTTTCATAATAGAAAATAATATGATTTTATTTTAAGTAAATTTTCATATTATCAGATGTGCAGTTATTAGATTCGTGAAATATGTTAACGAGCTCAGATCCAGTTTTTATTGGTAACTAGTTTTAAATATTTACAGTGTATATCTTGCGAAACGAAATGCAAAGTCGTCCGGGAAAAGTCTTGGAGGATCAGAATTCATAACTTGGTAGATGGGCTCTTGAGAGCCAAATGGTCGTAAATGGATATCCAAGGGTTGCCAGAAATAGGCTAGTTATATAACGTACTGACGATAAATTACCGGTTCGCAGATCGTTTTAGAAAATCCTGAATTTTATATAAACACCCCAATAATTTCTTGTATATTATATATTTTTTTAAATAAATAATATATTTATTGTCGTTTAATATGGAAAAAAACTTGATACCATTGACTGAGGATAGTATGGCATTGAAAGGAAAAACCCCACGCGTGAAAATATCCTACAAATTTTTCCTTTTTTCGGTGAAAATTCGACCTTTAATACAATTTCAGTGAAACGTGATACTTTTATAGGAGCCCATCATTTTTGTACTCGTCATAATATCAACTGACAATCTAATGAAGTAAAACGAGAGGGCGAAATCGAATTGGACAATAAAATAATGGAATATCGCTCATTTTTATGTATTTCGGCTATTCATAAATACATATTTTTTCAGATTTATTTTACAGTACGTGAGGATTTGGATTAAGATGCCGTACAATGTAACTGCTGAAAGGAAACCGTGGTAATTTATGAACGAAAATAGTTTTCTCACTGGGATAGGAACAAAACCGCGGGTTTAAGTAAAGATTTCGGTATAATGCACATTCAACCGTGCACAAATTACTTTGCTAACATTTCGCTTTAAGCTTAAACGTATATTTTAAATTAATTTCATGAAAAGTTGTTACATACGGGTGTTGTTTTTGAGCATGCGTGACGCCATACGTAGTGGCAACAAGACAGCAAATAGCCATTAACTGTTTTTATGCCACCCTGTATCTGCCACAAATATATACTGGCCATATACAACAACAAAATATTCTTATTGCGTATCTGTATTCATGGCACATTTAAATAGAATAGTTATATCGGCCTTATTCAAACACATTGTATTACATTATCCTTTGGAGATTTTCCCTGACACCTGGATAAAATATCGATAATTTTCGCTTTTTTATTTTTCAAAAGAAAAATATTCTGATAATTGGGTTCGTGACGATATTAATATTTTTTCTATGAAAAGAAATACAAAATCCCTAGTCCATTCAACTAATGTTACAATTTTATTTTCTTCTCTTATGATTTTTTCTGTGCAGTGTCGAACCCTTGTTATCTTGTGAAGGGTCTTCGGGTAAAACTACAAGCCACGGATGGTGAATTCCCCAGATACACTTGTTCTCGGTACAAATCCCTTTCGACAAATCAGAATCCCTTTTTGAAGAAAGGAGATTTTCGATTGTAATTATTTTTAATATATAATTTACATTCTATCGATACAATTATTAAAAATATGCGCTAACATTTTATTATTTTTTAATGAAAAATTTAATAAATGTAGAAAATACATTCTCTCTATGAACAAAGAGCATTTGAATGGATGATATCATTTTTATGTATACATCTTTTATTATATAATATATTATCGCTATTGATATTTTCGTTTTATTTCATACATAACTAAATATTTACTCGTAACTTTTAAAAGGGTTGAGAATCACTGAGTATTTGTATCACAAGCATGTTTCGAACGTGCTGCTGTCAATCGAACGTGTCGCTGACATCCACAAGAACTGTTCACAGACGATGTAATAACCCGGAAATCTATCAGTCAATATCATATCTTAACACGATATCGAATCTTTCAATGACTTCGATGAAAAAATATTTACAATGTTTTTCAGCTGGTTTTTCGGTTGAACGGAAAAACATTGTTTAATGTGGAACGTGACGAACGAGACCTTTAAAACATCTGAGTACAATTAATTGTTCACTGAATTTTCATCAAAAATAATTATCTAAAACAACAGGGGTGAAAAAATTTTCATTTCTAAATGAAGATGTGGGTATTTTCAATTATATTCTAAAGAAAATTGTTGATAATACCTGAAGCGATTGAAGGTTCTGGTATTTTTTTGTAATGTTTGCATTTAATAATGTTTTTTTAAATGCTATAAAATCATTAATAAATTATCTGAAATAATTTTAAAAAAAATAACGTATCGATAAATTTAAAATCAAGACCAATATATTTTGCATAGTTTTGCATTTTATTTTATATAAAAATAAGTTTAAAAATATGAGGTGCAGATTTATGAGGTGGCAAAATTTTTCTTTCGTATAAAACATGGTTTTTCGTTTTTTTATTGTTAACTACGTTAGAAAACGTCTGAATTTGCATTAATAATAAAATTATTCATTTGTGAGAGACATAGATTTTCTAAGAGAAATTTACATTTATTATTTTTACCCCAAGAAAGGTTTTTGAACACGATTAAAAGGAAAATTACATTTATAAAACAATTTTCCTAATCTGACAACCGCATTTCAAACCATCAAAAGATGACAGTTTTCAGTCCTGCAGCAAACCCTTAAATAAAAGAGACATATAGATGTTGATGTACAGTACACCAATTACCGTTTATCTTCCACTTTTCCTTCCATGATGGTCTTGCAGAAGGTAATACTTTGGTCCACGAATGATATGTCAAAAGTACTCAATTTTATGATTTTTAGTATCCAAAAGCTTTCACTCGTTTAGTTGTATTTTTAACGCGTTTCGCTCATGGAATCTTTAACATTCAGATGTATAAAAACTTATAATAAACAAAATGTTTTCTAAAAATTTGTATTCATCGTAAAACGTATCATAACCAATTTTTTTAGGGTGTGATTAATTAGAAATAATAAGTAAATTTAAAAAAAACGATAATTTATTTTAAAATGCTATTGGAAGTATACAAAAACAATATTGCAGAGAGTTTCAAGCAGATGGACCTACACGACTTATAATTAATCGGATAACAGAATCGTTTGAAACGAATAGAACGAAAACTAAGAACATCAATGAGCTTCACCAGCTAAGAAAGTTATTGCGAAACATTAAAAAAAACTGTAATTCGTGAAATTGGCATTATCCATCGCAATTCAAGGTGTTGTAAATGGAAAAGTTACATTCTAAAAATGGTGTATGTTATCAATGAAAATGATCGGGACCGAAAAATATAATTTTGTAAATGCTACTTGGAAAAATGTGAACTGGATGAACAGTTTTCGGAGAAAATGAGGCTACTCTCAAATTAACTCAAATTATCATTACTTATCAGGCAGCTGTAAAATGCATATTAAAAGCATGAACATCATGTAATTATTTAACCAGGATTTTCAATGTAGTGCGGTATTTCAAAGATTGATTGGACCATTCTTTTTTGACAGTATAGTGACTAGTGTAATTAATCGAATCTACTGCAAGAATCTGTTTTACCCAGAATTCGGAAGGACTTTGGTGAAGATAGCGAGTTTTATTACCAAAAGGATAGTAATGTAAGATGGAAAACAGATGGTTCGGATGAAGAAGTCTCATAGAATAGCCAGCAATTTCCAAAGCCCTGATGCCACTGGATTTTTTTTCTTGTGGGATACCTTTAAGGTAAAGTCTACGCTTAAAAATCAATGACACGGGAAGAATTAAAAGCCGCAGTTGAGCAAGAATGTGCTACAACACCAAATGAAATATTTGTTAAAATGTATGAATCAATGGCCAACCGTTATCAGCAGCTTATTGACCAGAAGGGTAATAATTTTGAACATCTGCGGTAGGAGGGAAAGTTATACGTTTTATGCAAAGTCTTTTACAATTTAAATATTAATTATATGTGATAAAAAAACTGAATTTATATTCGTTCAAACTGTGTTTATATATTTTTAGAGCACCTGTATTTATTTTATATTAAAGTAATAATGATATGTTAACCTATCTATCGGTTTTATCTGCACGATTTATTGTTTTAATACTGTAAGGCAATTTCGTCTACCACATCGTTGCGGATTGGCTCTCACGCTCATACACACCGACCTTTTGTATGTATTTAATTCCTGATCATTCGCTCCATATGGCGGAAATGGACGCGGCTAGCTGTCAGCGGAATAAGTCATATGGCCGCCGCTATCCATGTCACCGGGTTATGACAATGGCCGAAAGCGCATTGGCGATCAGTGCACTTTATTACCGTGTGTACTCCGCAGATGGCCGATGGTGAGAGTCACTCTCAATACTTTCATTATGCGCCTTTCAGCCGAGGCCCTAATGGATATGGCCAATCGACTGTTATGCCAGAGCCATTCACCAGTGAAATGTGTGTCATTAGACCGCAGCCCGGTCGATCTGTTTATGTCAAACGTGTATGGGCGCAGCGGCTGAATTGTGGACGTGCATAAATATGGCCAATGTG
Organism: Philopotamus ludificatus; assembly: GCA_022495035.1. Classification (NCBI taxonomy): domain Eukaryota; kingdom Metazoa; phylum Arthropoda; class Insecta; order Trichoptera; family Philopotamidae; genus Philopotamus; species Philopotamus ludificatus. The sequence goes on from JAGXCT010034518.1 coordinate 38,303, forward strand.
CGAATCATGCACTGTTATTACATACTTAAAATCTACTGCTAGTTAGATTTAACTGCTCTCATTCAGCGTGGTTATCAGACGCTTATCAATGAAATTGATGATAATCGTCAAAAGCTCTATTATTTATTAGAGTTTAAATTAAATTAATATTAATATAATTAAATTCAATATTTTACCTTAATAAACCTGAGTATATTATTCCTATGTACATATCATTTAACAAACAAATTGTTCAAATGCAAACTTTCCATACAATTTTCACTCGAAGCTTACGCAACTTGTTACATACGCACACAATGTAAACTCTCTCACACACACACACACACGCTCGATACATCGGCCATAGTCATTGACACAATAAAGCTGCGATAACACCCATTCAACTTCAGCTGCGGAAGTTTGTCAACGCGGGCAAAACTTGAGAAAACTGCCATTTTATGGCCAAACAAGGCGCTCTCGTTGATAAACTAGTGATGACGCCATTAAATGCGATGGCAGCCTGTATTTTATGAATAAAATAATATGTAAACTGCCCATTTGCAGACGTATATGTGTCCATGTGTCATGTTTATACGTGATAAATAATCGCGAGAGAAGTTATCGCGCGCGAAGTGTAGACGTACTAAATGGAGAGAAAAAAATGTACGAAGTTTTGATATCAATTGATGATGGATCGGTCCATTTGTTTTACTGAGCGTCGATTTAATTAAACTAAGAAAATATATTTTTTCATGCAGTTTTTCTGATATATCGAACTTATTATATAAACTTAAAATAAATTTCCTTCATATATCATAAATGAAAAGATATGATGCAAACAATAGAGATACGAATATGCTGCTTCTTCATAAAATTTCGTGTAATATTAAATCAGCTGTACGTAGCAAATGTGGAAAACGATATTAAAGCCGACATTTTCATCTTAGAGATGAAAATAATATTACATCTTCAACTACAGCGCATTATATTTTTTTTATACAATTATATATATATAAGTCTTATTAAACTATGTAACGAAATCGTTATACTTTGTTGGAAGTCTTTAACATTACGCAACGAACAGATTTATCAAGTAGAAAAATATAAATCCCTTGTTGTCTAC
>JAGXCT010034519.1:0-16025 GCA_022495035.1 Philopotamus ludificatus
GGCGACCTGGGTCATTCTGTAATGCCAATCACGCATTGTCTTTATAAATAAATAAATAAAAGGCTCCAGGATATCATGATCGTACTATGAAACGGAATTTGATTTTATACGTCTACGAGACAAACATCTATTTCCACGCAGTAGAAAGTTAGATGATCGCCATTTGCTATTAATACTGTTGTTGCGGCTCGCTGCATCACTGTCATATATCTGAATGCCCTCACGTTATTTATATCACTGGTTTAATTAGCAGTCAAGTTCATGCTCAGCTCGCCTCGCTCGTACAGACAGAGACGGCGACACCAATTTGTTGCAGCATTGAAATTTCATCGCCATCATCAACATTAATTTGTCCGCAAGAGCGGCAACGGAGGCTATTCATTCGTACGAGCGACAAAAAACCAACAATTTTTTTTGGTCGAAATATTCAAATTGAGATATATTATTTCAAATTTGGATAACGTGCCGCCGATGGCCTGGTCATACAATGTCTGCTGATTGCCCGTGCCGGTTGTACGAGGGGCGGACACAGTGGCGTCACTGCCGGCCCCGGTAATTCGATTTTGCGAAATATCCAACCAATGAAAGCTCGCTTCGCATTCGTGATTAAACGCGAATCAACGATTGATGCCACGTTCTTGTCTGAGCGTGAAAAATAATGGAATTAAAAAAAATATTCGTGATTTATAGAGCGCAGGGAATGCGAATCGAAAGATGGCAATACTTTGTCCATCTCTCCTTAAGAGTTGTGATCGTGTAAGATATGAACTTTAATCATCTACAAGCCATAACACTGGTAACTTGCATCATTTCAATGATGTAAGTTAACCGCGATTGATCTATATAAGTAGTCGGATAGGTGTCAGAAGAAAACTATGAATTAAGGGAATTCTTTAATATAATAAATAATATAAATTTCAATCCAGCTGAAATAGTATTAAAAAATAACCAGTGTCGTGGTTTGACACCGGGAAAATATTAGTGTGAAAGACTCATTCCCTTTGGAATCTTTATCGAGTCTTTATAAGATTGTATGACGCTTTAGAATCTATCTGTTATGCCATAAATCCATCTTATTCAAACAAATAAATGAAGTTATTATCGAATGCACGTAAAATAAAATTATTTTCAATTGTCAAATTAAAAATTCCGTGATATCCTCGTAAATGCAAAAGAAATGTGATATGGCATCTAAATTTATCGATGAAACTCGATAGAAAGAGATAAGCAAACAGTTAAGATCGTCTTAGGCTGAAATTCTAGAGAGAGATATAAACATGATCAAATTTCTAAAGCGGATTCTTTTTCAAAATAAATATAACATACTGGTAGATGGTTTTTATAAAAAAAAATCACAGTTCAGTGTCAAATTAGCAAAGCATTAATATTATTCTCTCTCTGAATAATATTATAATATTATTCAGAGAGAGAATAATATTATAATATCCGAGTCTTTCAGTGACCTCAAGCATTTTCGGTCAAGATATTAATGACTTCTTCATCAATATCTTGACATGAAAAAAAAGACGCAGACTGAGCTCTCGCGGCTCAATCGCATGTTTCACTCGCACTCGACATATCGTACCGGATGCGAGCGAGAAAAATATCGCGCCCGTGGCAACACAAGCGAATATTGTTATTTATATTCTTTTTTTGCAATTGTAAACAATAAAGGACAATGATTATTTGTAATATGTATTTTTTTAGACTTTTTTAGATAAATACAAACAGTTTGTGTCATGTAGGATTGCTATTAAAAGAGTTATTCGGGAAACTTGGGTCCCATATAACCCCATTGGCACGGCGTTTATTTGATAGAAATGCGTCAAGGTTTTGGATACCGTAGAATTAAGTATGTTGAAGACATAACTTGTGGACCAAAGTATTGCCGTTTGCTGACTCTCATAGAAGGTAAACGCTGGTTGGGGAGAAAAAACCTGTAGTGGTTCACTAACGTTTGAAGACCAGGTTAGAAGACCAAAAATCGCTTAATTTATGGAAAAAAAACAATGGCCAGTAAATCACCCAAGTCCGAAAACGAATACATGCGAAAAAAAATATATATTTCATTATAACTTGTAAAATAATTATTTTTCTTTAAAGGGCCATGTTAAATTAAAATTTCATGTTACACCAATCCCTCGATTTACGCGGTTTCACTTATACACGGTCCGAAAAAACAATATTTTTTTTAAGAAATCAAACATATTTTGTGGCAAGTGTCATCAAATGCATATATTGCATCAGATTACTCCCACTTCAACGACCAGACGTCTGTAATCCCCTCCATTGCGCGTGCAGTACGTCAAATCTTGTTGTAAGTTTTGCATCTCCTGCATTCCAAGAAATTTGCAAATTTTCTAATGTAGCGAAGGCTTTTGCAAAAGATTTCGCGAAAGAATAGCAAAAATTAAGTATTTCAGTTAAAGCGATGTAACTCTGATACCATTAGAGTTACGTCGATATTTTTTTTGTTTTGCTCAGAAAGCTTATCTCTATGTAAAAAAAATTAAAGTTCAAAACTTTTCAAAGTGATGGCTGCGTATCAATGAAATATAAATGATTTGGGTTTAACATCAGCGCCAACCAGGTCTCGAAAACGCGTCCCCCGTACTTCTGCGTTGACCCACGAGGACGCGTTTTCGAGTCCCCCGGACCGCAACGTGTTAAGAAGGAAATCGTATTTTTTGAAATTAAGATATTATTTAAAATATTGTATTAGTATTTACAGTATTACATATTAGTATTTAACAGTTTATTACAGACAGCGAGTATATTTATTTAAATATAATATTGAATTTAAAAACAGATACATTTATTATTTCTACTTTTACAAGACCAAAATTGAAATTCAGAGCTTGTGATCAAACTTTAAATAAAGAAACTTATCTCCTATTTTTAGACTGAAACTTTACAAAACATATGCATATAACAAATTTTTCATGCAAACGGAAAATTTATTGAAATTAGTTTGACACATAAATTTATTAACTATATACTTCAGAATACTTCAGAATTTGACACATAAATTTATTAATTCTGAATATTTTTTTCAATGAAAAAAAAAAATTTTATTACAACAAATAACAGCTCATCACTCAATAATAATTTAATAATAGTCTTATTTTGATTTTAACTAATTTAAAAAAATAAATTCGAATAAAACAATTGTTAAATTGTTCAATTCAATTCATTGAAAAAAACGGCTTAAAAACAATATTCATAAGCTTTTTTTATAAGAGTTGTAAGTTTTTTAAATTATTTATAAAAAAATAGTAGTATCGATTTAAATACGTAGATAAAAACATAAAAGATATGAGATTTTATTGCGTATAATTACTAAAATTTTCATGGAACTATGACCATTATCGAATTGATTAGAAATGAATGTAATAACGAGTGTTAATTAAACGAATTTAAATAATTCCAAAGCTATTTTATTATTAATAAAAATAAGCTATCATTAACCTGTGTATATTATATAATAAACATTGCCAAAATTATGCCCCCTTAATTGCTACAATAAATTTCATAACGCTTCTTGGGGAAGAGACTACGGTAAGACGTTACATTACGCGACAGAGAGCTTATTAAACATATTAGGGATAAAATTGAAACAAAAATGTAGCAATTTGTAAAAAAGAAAAATAAAGAAAAACGCCGGAAAAATGTATCTTTGTCATCCTGTTTTTCTTTTGACATTAAAACATTTCCACATTAGGATTTTTTTTATATTATATGGCGGATAAAATCCTGAAAATGTCACCGGCAATATATATCTGTTTTTAAAATAGGTTTATTTATATTTTGAGCACAGATAATAAAAATAATAATTATTTTCCAAGGTCTCCACAGCTTTAATTTGAATAGTTTGCACATTAATGATGATAATAATAATACTACGCGAATAAGATAAATTTTAAATTTTATATTAATGATATTTAGCTAAGTGGAGTGAAATAAATTTAACGAATTTAAGCGATATGAATAAATTGCGCATCTCGCAAAGGATCCCTCATTAGTGCGCCTTGTGTAACTCTTTGCGAAATTTAAATTTTTGACATGGCGTATTTTTCGGATTTCTGTAATAAGGATACTTTAATTTATAACTTTGCCGTAGCAATGTCTGAGCAGAAAATAAAATTGTGAAATTCGTTCCATCTCGGCAATCGTCCTAATCAATCATCCGAGTGTGATGCCTGTCAACTTTAAGATGTACTTTTAAATTACTCTTTTTCTATTTTTGTATATTTTCGCGTACATTCATCCTCCAGTATCAATCGCCGGCTTCATCAGTATCGCCTACGTGCAAATAATTTCGCAGATCTACACTAAAAAAAATATTGAAAATTTCAGCTCGAATTATTCGCGACAGTCGATTAATAATTTCGATTTATTTTCGTGAAAATATTTTTTCAGCCGGAAAAATACTAAAATATCAAAAATTCACGACATACATACACATTAAAACCGTATTTTTAATACATGAATTTTTTATAATGTTATGATTGTATGATATTTACTCCGTACTTCCTTTCTTTATTCCTGTCATATCTTGTATTTGATATGCATATTTTTTCAGCTCTTCAATACCAAAGAAAACCATCACCAATGCAAATAAATGGAACATTTATTATTTTCCATTCATTCAAATAATGTCTGTACCTCCCCATGTTTTGATATAAATATCAAATAGGAACGATGAAAAACCTTTATTTGTAAAATACAGTGAATACGTAAAATCTTCAAATTAAAATAAACTAAAATATAAACAATCTTTGACTATGCGAAGTATTTTATGTAATAAAATTAAATCAAAACATTCTTAAGATATTATTATGTATACATAATTTATTATCATTTATATGAATCAATGAAATAATCTTACGTGTGCAGAAATGAATCAGGAACTTACCTGAAACAAAAAAATAAATAAATTAATACTTATATCTGCGTATTTTTTTTTTCAATAGCATGCAGTTTGACCATGTCCGTTGTATAATTTGGCACTTCCTCATTGCACTGATATGCTAATGCAAAGATTGCTTCAGCCAACAAACATGTGGTTATGTCGAATGACATGTCTGAAACTGCAATTAAATCCGAAACATAATTTTCATCAGTGGATAAACGGCGCGGTGCATTCAAGGTCCCGAGGCTGTTCACATTCTAAGCGCAGATTGGCGGTCGCGCACGTACTGTGCGGCAGTTGGACTGTGACCTTAAACTTGATGCTCGTCTATCGAAACGGAAAAAAATGACACACGAGCGGAAATTGAATGATAGAATGAAGGCCAGAAAAAATTTGATCTTCGACGGTGTTCGTGTCTGCGGTCCGGTTTTTTGTGGTGATACTAATTTTTTCTTCGGGTGTTAAAAGTGAAGGTTTATGTGTCATAGTCCGAAATGGTGATTTGCTCATCATAGCCCAATAATTTGCATAATTAAATAAGTTACAAAAATACAATATCAATTAAATTAAAATATGTGCAATATTTTAAAGGTGGTTTAATTAAACTATTTTATAATAAAAATGATTTAAATTGAAAAAGAATATATTCAGAAAAAAATAGGTATTATTTTTTATTAAATATAAATTAAGTAGAGTTTTGTCGCGTGTCGGTATTGGACATGTTGGCGATGGAGATTGGCACAATCATGGTTTCGTAGATTTCGGAGCTATGAGGATTCAGGCCGCTATCCAGGCCAATTTGGTGACGTGTGTGCAACAGCTCGGATCCCTGACTCCGTGTTTGAAGAGCCTAGATAACCTAGCGGACGACCGTCAGAGTCCTGCCATCAGGGTTGAGACGAACGTGTCTCTACTGGAGATCGCGTAGTGTCCTCCAGGTGGCAAAGATTCGCCTCAGGGTTAGAGGGCCACTTATGTATATATGTATGTAAAACTCGAGAGAAACTACCACTCACAGCTTAGACAAATGAATAAGAGCTAAATATCTAATCTCAGAAAAACAAACCTAATTTCGATGGTGATGCGAAAAATTGAAAATAATTTGACGCTAATAAATTATTAGAACCAGACTAAGTCAAAGACGTAAAACTGCGTTCGTTAAGTAAACAAATCATTTATAATCAAAGCAATAAAACAAATCCAGGGTTATGATGATTGATTTAGAGGATTTTAGATATGACGTAATTTCATCAAATAAATCAGAGCTGGATTCAAATTTGATCGAGATTCATCGAGAAAAACCGAACATAATGAATAATGATAATAACATCTAAACCGTTGTGTGACTTTAATATTAAATTTAAATTTGCATTCAATGTATTTGCATTATTCTAAATAAAAAAAATCTACTTTATTTAAGCATTTAATTTTTTAGTTTGTTTTTAAACATACGTATGAACCTAATTTAAACTATCATTGAGATATGCCAAATACAGATTTGTATATAGAGATAACTCTAGCTTATCCTATATTAGAAACAGAAATTATTTTATACATTTTGTGAAAAAAATAAGCTTTATCTAGCTAGCCATTTGGCAGTGTCAGAAATAATGCAAACAATTTAAAAGTATTAATTTTGGACTTAAAAATAAACCTCGAAGTGATCGAATAGTGTAAGTGGAAAATGAGATGTTACGAATTGAAGCTAAAATTATACGGGATAAATATAATATAATGGATACGAATTGAGTGTAATTATTCATCCATGATATTCGCCTGAACTTACGCCATTAAATTATTTATTTAGATAAATGCAACAATTTTTATCCTAGAAAACATGTAAGCATATCGAAAAAGTGAAAACCGGTTTCAAATATTTTTTTGCAAAAGGCAAGTGTTTTTTTCTTATTGCTTGGTTTGTCAGCTTTATTATTTGAGTATTTGGCTTGAAAACAACCGAATCGCCCGAAGGGAGACTCTCAGAGACCCCAAGCCATTTAAGTAAAGATATTGATGAATTCTTCATCAATACCTTGACATTTAAGAAAAAATGGATTATTCTAAGAACAAAAATAAATACATATGATGTGCTTTTAAATTTGGTCTTAAATTCGATATTTTTGATTTTTTAACTAATCAATACGACACATATGTGGCACGTACCGAATGCGAACGAGAAAAAGCATCGCGGCCGTGGCAAATGAAGCGAATATTATTTTTTTAATATTTTTTACGCCGTTGTGGTCAATGAAGGTCATTGATTATGTATAATATCTATTCTTTAGATTTAGTTTAGACAAATACAAAAGGATTTATATTAAAAGAATTAATCGAGAAAAATAAAAAAAACCTGTTCTAAATCAGCCATCGGCATTTATACCCCCTAAAATGCCGATTGCTGAAACCAACAAAGATCATGTTCGACTTTGTAACAATAAAAAGATGTCAATTTTGGTTAAAAAATTTAAACCGTTTGACAGATGCTTCATGAAATGAGTTTGACGAAGATATGTTGCGATCTTTAATTGAATCAGATCCTAGACAAAATATAAAGGACTTTTTACAAAAGCATCCTCAACGTCACAAAACACATGTGCATCTACTGTTAAAGCATGAAACACGACATTTTTCTTGTAAATTGATACTGGAGACTAAAAAATGGATCATCCAACACTGTTCCAATGCCCAAGCCAGCATTGACATTTTGGAAGGTTTTTTTATGTGTTTAGTTAAATATGACTGTAGTTATTCACTATGAACTTCTTAAAGCGGACGAAACGATTAATGCTGAAATTTATTGTCGATAATTAGATACCCTTAAACAGATAATAAGTTTTTTTAATCAAAGAGGAGTCATTTTACAGCACGATAACGCACGTCCACATATAACCAAACTCATTTGTAAAAAAAATAAACAACTACATTGAAAACTCAAGAATTTTTGAAGTTTTTTATAAAAAGGGTTAAGAAAGCTTGCAGAAGATGTGGAAGTTAGTTGTTAATAATGATGGCGATTTATATTTACTGTCGTAAAAAAATGAATTCATAAAGTTGTTTTAAACCTTTAATTAAAAATACGATATTTTCGTCAGGTAATTCTTATAATAATATATTAAATACCATTAATTATTTTATTATATAATTTCTATGACTGAACTAATTTCTTTTTAGAAAACCGTATAAAATTTATATTAAAAAACAAACGCAGCCGCAACTAATGATTTTAGCCTGTGTTTTAAGTCTGAGCTTTAATCTACCCAAGTTATTGCTTATAGTTTACTCGAATTACATGGTTATTATCTCGGTAATATAATAATGTGTAGATATTTTAATTTGTAATATTATTCATTTTTTTAAATTGGTCTAGACGAGTAGCAATAAAATAAATCTATAAATTATCTTTAATAATTTATTATAATAATACATGATATGGATACATTTATGTAGTTCGTATATTAAAGTTTTAATGGGTTTCGATTCAAAACAAAAACTTCACAATTAGCAACTGTATAACGAAATGTGGCAAATAAACCGCGGTTTCATTTCGATAAAACGCTGAAAATTTCAGCAATTTTATGCTGAGCCGCATAAATTTCATATAATTCGACCGCAGTAATCTCTGGAATTTTTCGCTAATGATTCGGAATATGAAAAAAAAATCTCAAAATGACTAATGAATTTTTAAAAGGTCCATCGTGTTTGAAAATAATGAATGCAATGATGAAACACAATATGTCACCGTATGAAAGTGGTGTAAGCCCCGTCGTTTGCCAACTTTCAGACACATTCTTAATTTATCACGCTCATAATGTAACGTTAAAAATACAACCGCGATCGTACTGTCCTTGCCGAGACTATGTAAAAAATCTTTAATGGAAACAAATTGATGCAATCAGTTACACGGCCCCTCTTATATTGGTAAATATTTATAAATTCGCTTAAATTAAGCGGCTAATCTCTTCGCTGGCAACAAATTTTAGTGAAGGATCGCTGAAAAAAAAATCGCGTTAAAAATTGAGTTTCTGAAACTTTGATCAAAGAATTATGGCGGTCAATTGGGTGGGCCATGACACTAGGGCTCCGGAATGGGCCGTTACCTTTCAAGGAATAATGAAAACACTTGATTTACGAATTTTTGAGCGTCCTCTGGGCAAACTTAAACTCCGCTACCCTTTTATGTTTATACGTTATTATTTAAAAAGGGTCGGATTAAATTTTGCGAACGAGTCCAGCGATAAATACTGCCCGATTGTGATGAGAAATGAAATGGATGTGCGTAATTAAAATTTGAACGAGCCTAACCTTTGGAGCAAATAAGGATATGTGTATTTAAAAATGTTAATAAATATTTAATTGCAAGTGGTTTTTATTTAAAAAAAATATATTAATGTCATCTCATCATAAATTATGATAAAAAAAACAATTATCTCTATTATAGTCGTAATCAACATTTCAATGCCGTATTTTTTTGTATTATTTCTATGGAATTATAAAAAAATAATAATTATTACAAATCATTAGATTCGGCATTAAAAATCATTTTTTTGTATAAAACATTGAGAAAATCTTACTCAAATTTTCACCATTATTTTTAATAGTCACATTAAAATAGTGTTTTATTAATAATAAATTCAATAACCAAGTTCTATTTTTAGGCAATGCAATATATACTTATTTATTTGAATACGACGGATGTCGATTCCAAAGGTTATTCACCTGTATAAAGATTCGTTAAAGATTCTGAAGATGCATGGGAAATAAGTCTTTCGCACTAATATTCCCTCAGTGTCAAACCACGACACTGGTTATTTTTTAATATTATTTCAGTTGGAATGAAATGTATATTATTTATTTCATAATTACTTATTAAACGAAGAGTGGATGGCATTAATTTAATTAATTTCAATGCGAAAAACTACCAACATAAATATTATGGGCCATAATGTGATGATTTAGTATTCGCCGTACAAGGCCGTCTATGTTTTTTTTATTTTCGAAAATAAATAAATCATGATAGGTCGACGTTTTGCCAAAACTTAGAAGATGAAAATAGAATCGCTGAAAAAGAAAATTGTGTTATAAAAGTGCTTAAAAAAGTGGAAACAAGGATCTGATAAAAACTATTTTGAAAGGTATACAAATAATATTGATTGATATTATTACAATAAATATTTTTTTTAGAAAAATAATGTGTTTGTCTATTTATTTTATTAAACTTAGTATGTTGGAAGCAACTATGTAAAAAAAATGCAACTTAACCTGCAAAATAAAACCAAAAATGCATTAAACATTGTGGTAAGCTTATCTTGATTACAAGATATGTTTAACCTAGTCGTCCTATTGGGGACTCATTATACTACATATACTACATCATTATAATATATCTTTTTATTCTTCAAATAGCGACAAAATTTGCTTTTTTCTTACTTTTTTTTATTAATAGTTGTGTTCTTAAACCAATTAATCAGTTAAAATTGCAATGTCAGAGATGACAAACAATTTAAAAGCGGCGATTTATTTAGAAAAATGGTCTTCAAAGCAAACACGTATTGAAGCGTATAATGACGTAGTACGTGCTGAAATTGAATCAAGATTTTTTTAACGTTATTCCTACTTACATGAATTTATAAACTTATTAAAATATAAAAAAATAGCACAAGGTATGAATCCCAATCAAATACATCAAAGATGGCTCAATTTTTTTTGTTTATCTAATTTTAATAAAACAATATATAAAAGTAATATTCGGAACTCAATTTCTTATTTAAAAAATAAAATTTACTTCAAGACAACCTAAGATGTACTTACAATCAACTTCCAATTATCCAATAGATTCGACAACTCAATACAGGCTTGATCTAATAAGACATGAAGTTATCTCTTACTTTTTTCTTCCCCGCATTATCAACGACCACCAGTCAATCCTGATTATCCTTTCCCCTTCATTCCACGCATTAAAAGAACCGAAGAATTATTATCATGCATCGTGAATAGCCTAGATTTGTATTCTATGTCTAATTCAAATATAATAATAAGTCGATAGTTGTTTGTATACATTTTCTTCTATAAATATAAGTTATATTAAAATATTTCGCATTGAAAATACTTTCTAAAAACATGTAGATATGTTATCGACAATATTAATATGTGACATATCACTCGAGCTTTCATTTCTAAACACGAGAATTGGTACAGAGTATTTTCGCACTGTGGCATTTTCTGCACTTCTCTATTTATATTCCGTGAGTAAATAATTTCTATCTTTAATGATCATTGACCAAGAAGATAAATATTGACGAAATCAAAATAGAGATTTTTCAAGAGACCCGCACTCGATTCCCCCGTTGAGTTGTGTCGTTTGATTAATTAGCGTATATTTCTAGAAGCTGGGGCATCCTGCCAGAAGCCGCTCTGGTGTCAAATGGTGTCGAGATACTCCAACAGTCGATATTCACATTGTAATGTAGATGCTTCAAATGAGAGGTTATAGTAATTAGGTGGTTCACAATGGAAATTATCCCTATCCATTACAATTGATTTTTATAGCTTTGGTTATGCAAATTTAAATTTTGGCCTAATTAATAGTTTATTTTAGAAATTAAGAATAGATAAGATGAATTCTTCATCAATATCTTGACATTTAAAAAAAATGGATTATTCTACGAACAAAAATAAATACATATGATGTGCTTTTAAATTTGGTCGATATTTTTGATTTTTTAACTAATCTGGGGTTACCCAATTCCGATGGGGTACTATCGGCACGGCTACGTTTTAAAGAAATAACTTCATTCGAATATATGCTCTTAACTATTATTTACACGATTTTAAAATAACACGGACCATTAAAATTAACAGCTGCTTTAATTCACGAGGGTTTGCAATTTCCTAGTATCATGCATTTTCACATTTATAATCCTGACTTAGAAAAATACCTACAGATTTGTATTGCTAGGAATCATGACATGTATTTTGGAATAATGCAAAATTAGAAAACTCAGCCACGTGTCATTAAAATACTTATGTTTAAATAGTATTTTCAATAATTTTTTTATCGAGCTATTATTGCGACCCTTTTTCTATATTTTTTTTTACCAACATGTTTTTTTAAATTTAGGGAACCAATCTTATTTTATTCTATGCAAAACACGGTTTTTGGTGGAAAGTATCTACCGTGTAAAAAGAGAGTTGAGTGTATATATTTCTCAGACGAAAGCAATTTTATCTCTTCAGTCTCCATAAGTATATTTTATTATATATTTTCATAACACTTTCGGCAATTTATTATTTTTTGTAGATATTATTTGTAACTGTAGGTATAAAAATATTTTTAATAATAATATTGTCCGTAAACATAATGCAGAAGCACTATTCTGCTAAGTGATTTACTTGGCCGCAGCTCGTGTAAATATGAAAGCGTTTATTCGTGAGGCCCCAGAATGGACATTGTTCCGCGATAATTAATTACATTATTCATCCAGCCTCTCTGATTTATCACATCTGATAAAGCGATAAATTCTAACCCGTTATTTTATCTCGCCTTTGTTCCTCCCCTTAAATATTTAATTAATAAGTTGAGCGCAAATTGATCGATCGCGATACAAACGCGGCACATGAGCGAAATTTGCGGTTATAATTTTCATTAAAAAAAAGCGATGAATGATTTATGTTATTTCATCCCTTAATCGGCGGTTGCGTAGCCATCACGTTAGTAGCTTTAATTCTTGGCTGCGGAAGACTCGAATTTATTCATATTTATATACGACCATGATATACTTAGATCCGCTCGTTTGACCCACGGCGAATTCCAGGTTGCCGTATCAAATTAAAAAATGGCAGCAAGGTAGGCCTCGACGCAGGGAGGAAGGCTACACGAATTCCCATCACGCCACACAAAGGGGCACGAAGGTCAAAGAAAATCAATGACATGCCACGGCCAGCCTTGCCTCATCCAGTGTCGCCTAGTGTGATGATTAAGCGCTTTCATCGCCGAAATGTGTTTCCAGATTGGTATTCGAGACCCACACCTCGGGTCGTTGGCTCATTGTCTGCCCCCGGGGCCAGGAATTTCAACAATGCCTCCCTCCAGCCTGACCGACCCTGTTATAAACTACTACCCCGTATTCACCCCCCACCTCCACAATATTTACGCCATGGAAAACTGTACCACATTTCAATTGTGCCACTAAACGGTGCCCACCAAACCGTGGAAAATGACCGGTTGCCATGGTTTTGATTCTGAACGATTTTTGGGTAGGGCAAGAATGCGAAGTGATGTCTTGGTGGATGAGAGACGTAAGTACGACCTATTAACTACACAATGCCATCTAAATATCTTGAGGTTTTTGCTATGGTGACTTATAATCACATAAAACAAATTCCATATGGTAAATTAAATATATCATAAAATTCATATTAAAGATAGAATAAATATACTCGACTAACTTTGTAAACCCAGTAACTTGAGAGGTACGTGTGAGAGGAACACTTTGTTCGTGTGTCAACAGGGTATCGTATTACTTAATTAAGAAATCTTCACATCTTTATAAAAAGATAATGTTCGTATGTGTGAGATAGCTTTCGGATATCAAATGTGTTAACGTTAAAAAAATGATTAGGCATATTTGGCGCCATAGAATAGAGCTTTGGGAGATACGAGACATAATAAAATTGATTATTTTAAACACATCATCTAGGGACTAAAGTATTGCGTTCTGCAGAGTATCACAGAGGACAAAATGTAATCTGTGTTAAGGGGCGCGAAGCAGTCCAAAAATGGTATACCACCGCTGCCACTAATTATGTTAAGGCACCCGATCTCGCGTATCAAAAAGGTACACGACTGCTGGCGCCAAAAGTTCGACCGTCCGGTAGTTGACGATCGCTTCGAAGATCGAGATCAAAGTGAAAACACGCTTTGTTTTAAATATTGATGTTTATTGAAGAATTTGCAGGTGTCGTCAGTTCGATAATATGTGTGATGAAAAGATCCCAGAGACGAATCTCGGGTACGAGATGATGATAAGGATCCTAGAGACGTATCTCCGGTACGAGATGATCTTTATATGCATTCAATGGGAAATACTGTAGATTGTACCGTGAAAATTTAATTGAAAATTACTGTGGAAAAAATGCATAAATTCAATTAATGCGCACTGTCAAATAAGTGATAAATAAACATCATAAGCTGTTAAATTAAAAAGAGATAATTACAATAAATATATGCAGACGTTTATAATAAAAAAATATAAGAAAAATGATCACCCCCCTGATAATCAAGGACAATTATTTTGCATCATGATAATGTGCGACTGAACACGTGAAAACTATGCCAAAGAAAAAATAGAGGTTTACTGTTAATTCTACTACATCCTATTTACGATCTCGATTTTTACCTTCAATTGAGTTTAAAGTACTTTGAATCGTAAAATCTTTTATTCTGAAGATAAAGTACATTTAAAAACATTTTTTTTTTATCCAAAACCTAGCGATTTCGATTAGAGAGGATTGAATGAGCTTAGATTACGCAGTATTTAAAAAATGCGTTAGTTAAAAAAAAATTGCTTGAAAAATTTTAAATTCACAGTTCAATTCAATAATTGAATCTATGGTAAAAGCTCTAAATATCTGTATCTAGATATTTAGAGCTTTTACCAAGTTATACACAAAAAAGAATAATAGCATCAAACAAAAACTTATGAAATCCAACGCCTACCAACAGCTTAAAGAATTGCTTTGCTCACTAAATTGACCTTCTTTTCTCGAGGGTTACATACCCCAGGCAGCCCTGTACCCATGTGCTGAAGTATAAACTTGGGTAGAATCCAAACTCCCTCATGTAGAGATATCTAAGAAATTTCTTCTGTATTTTCTCAAATCTGAGGGAATTCGAGGCGTCATTGGGCGCCCATATAATGGAACCTGATTCAAGCAAGCTCCTAACCAATGTATCGTATATCACTCGTATAACTAAGGTGCTACGTATGTGATGAGAATTTCTCAAGACGAGGCCGATATGATACAAACTAAATTTTAACTTAGAATCAGACAAAATACCCAGATCTTTAACCGGCGATTGCTTAGGAAGAGTTCCGTTTCCACGTTTGCAATTAAAGATAATGGGATCCTTTGATCTAGAAAATGTCATTGTTTGACATTTTCTAATGCTTAATAAAAGACGATTTAGTATTGACCGCGCAAAGAATCAATGTTCAGCTGCAACGAAAGGGCATCTTTCACTGATGAAAGAGATCGAAATATTTTTAAATCATTAAAAATTTTCATTGAAGGACCCAATGAATATCATTTATAAATAAAATAAATAAAAATGGTCCTAAATTTGACCCCTGCGGAATACCGGAAGGTGTGTTGTAACCATACAACGTTTGGGAGTCGTATGTCACATATTGTTTCCTCTCTGTAAGGCAACTCGAGAAGAAACTTACAAAATTATCCGATAACCCAAAACTATCCAGTTTAAAAATAAGTCTAGCATGATCGACTTTATCGAACGCTTTTTCAAGTCAATCGTTATGGACAACGTCGACTTGCACCCCCTTATCCAGTGACTTGGACACGCAATTTTAAAAACCATGAATGCCCATGACTGCTGAGCGTCTAGGCCGAAATCTATGTTACTCATCAATAATTCTACACTTAATATTTATTTATGCAGAATCATCTCGAACAACTTGGCAGGTCCGGATAAAACAGCCACTGGTTTGTAATTTGCAACATTTGATTTATCTCCTTTTTTAAATATGGGAGTAACTTTTGAAGTTTCCACAAGTCTGGAATAGAAAAGATTTTAGCGATAGGTTAAAAATATGACTAAGAGGCTCTGTTAACCCATCTTGACATGCTTTAAGAACGAAAGAAGGTGTAAGATCGGGCCCAGCTGATCGTTTTAAATTTAATTTAAAAAGCAATAATTATTATTAAAATAATAATAGGCAAATATCAAAATATGGGTGTATAGTAATGTAAATATGAAAGTTATTTAACATAGTTTAATAGTGATATTCAGCCAAACTGCAGCGTCGGCACGCGTCAATCAGCTCCTCCCTTAGCATGCAAAGACCCCACTGAACGATTGCACTGCATGCAAAAACGC
>JAGXCT010034520.1:0-32709 GCA_022495035.1 Philopotamus ludificatus
TCGCACACAGCTAAAATGCTCTTTATAAGGACTCTCCTGTAAAACTAGTTGCCTGTAGCGTAGTATAGTATAAATTAGGACCGTTCTTGGTCCTTATCATTTAGCTGAAATCTAATGTATTATGAAAAAAATGAAAGGGGGGGTCTACGAAGAAAATGATTTAGTTAAAAGGGGTCTATGTAGGAAAAGTATTATTGTTTGTGTGTCCATTGTTAGGTGTCTCGGTGGTGTGTAGTAACGTGTGTGTTGGTTCGCAGGGGCGGAGGCCGGGCCGAGGTGGGCGGAGGCGCGCTGTGCGGGCGGCTGGCGGGGCTGTGGCCGCGGCAGAGGGCGCTGTGCGGGCGCGCCCGCGGCCGTGGCGGCGGCCGGCGACGGCGCTCGTCTGGCCGCCGCCGAGTGCCGCCGCGACTTCGCCCGCCATCGCTGGAACTGCACCGGCGTCATCGGCGGCGTCCGCGGCCCCTTCGGACACGTCCTCACCGTCGGTCAGTACCACCTTACCTCACCTATCTATCTATCTCTCCGTGTACCGTTTCTTTCAGCCCACCGGACCTCCCGCTGCCGCAGACGAGGAAAAACCTCCCTCTTCCTCTTGATTACTTTTGTCCCCAGGATGAAGCTATGTCAGACCGGTCTGACACAGTTCCATCCCTTGTCATCCACCCTCACCGCATATACCGGCTTGGGGCCGGTTCAATCGGTGCAACAAAAACAGCTTTCCTTGAAACGCGTGACGTTAAAATATAATACTAAAATTTCTTAAAAAAGGGGGAAGGGAGAGAGAATGTGGCTTTGCACAACTCTCCGAAAGTCGATACAAAGCGGTCAAATGTTCTGTAGCAGATTACCCCGCCGACCGAGTCCATGTGTTCGATAGGACCCTCCCCCGAGAGACCCGTAAGAGAAATGCCGCATCGGACAACATAGAGTAAATCGTGACGCGCAGCGTTCAGATAAGTACAGGACCACAGAACGTGACTAATCCTGACAGACTTGCCCACCCCAGCAATGTGAAGATGCTCCAAGGTTAAACTCTTTAAGTTTAGCTTTAACTTACCGTGGACAGTCAGGAATTGACTGACCCAGAAGTCTGGAAAGAACCGGCTACAATTAAGCCTGGCTCTGATATCGCGAAAGAATTGATATGTAGTCCGCCCTTTAGGGTAGAAATCCGCACGTTACTACCCCTAATCGAGTGCTGATTCGCGGACGCGTTATTTTAAAGTTGCCAAAGATTCGCCCTCGATTGGGCAAACTATAGAGGCGACGTCGACAACTAAACTGTTTTTTTTCAAGCAAAAACTGACGGCTCTTAGCTGGATTTCAAGGTCGAGCGGAAGGACGTCAGCAATAATTAATAGTGATAAGCCGTTGAAGAAGGCCAATAAGCGCGAGTGAGATTTAGGAGGAGGAAGGGTGAATCTCTTGATTATGGCTCTTCAGGATCCTCTACACTTCGCATAATGCAACAGAAGAAAAGCTATGGCACATATAACACGTTTCAATGTTAAAGATCCTTCGATTTGTTTTAAAAACTCCATAACGTCCTTCTTAAAAGTTCCAGACATATTCAAACAACTTTAATCATGTTTTTGTTTATGTTATTTAATTTTAAAAATATAATGTCATTTTAATCTGATATGAAAACAAACCCTATAGATATTTTTTATTCATTTTCCCAATGAATATCTCTTTTAATCTATTTGTAAAAAAAAATATAATGACTCATAGATTCGACCAAAAGTGGAGAGTACAAAAATGATAAAGAAAGTTTATTTTAAATAATTATGAAAGTATATTACGGATCGAAGCCAAAGGCGTCGGCCAAAGAACTTAAAATGCTAAAAAAATAATTATTCTAAGAATAAAAATAGTTATTAATGATATTATGCTTTAGAATTTGGCCGATATTTTAGATTTCTTTACTATGACGCGTAAGTAACGCGCAAACTCGGCGATGTCCCGTCGCAGACTAAGGCATACCGCCGGCTCTGAGTTCTTGTCGCATGTGTCTCTAGTACAGTTTTGTAAAATGAAATATCTGATTTTTTTTAAAAACTATAGTAAAATATATTCACTGAAAATATGACGGTTGAATATAAAGTTCCCAAAAAAATCTATTTATTTTTTTATCGCCTTTTTCGTAACGTGTAAGGGAGCGTTGTCCTAGTGTAAAATTATCCTTATTAGATTTACAAGGGCTGATCTTTTTAAAGTCAACGTCGCTTTCAAACGATTTACAACAGTAATGTAGACGTATGACAACACGAATAAAAAAATATTAATTCAGTTTTCTAATCATTAATGATTGGCATATTAAATTCGCCGTTGCGTGTGCGAAAGTCAACCTTCTTAATTCTTTTATATCCCTGTAAGCTGATGTAGGAGCCATGTTGAGTACCTGGAAATTCCGGAATTTCCGGAACGATTTTTTTAACTATATTTGAATTTTTTCTAGTTTAACTGCATCCCTATCAATTGCATTATACTTGTTTTACCTGCCATTATTGCATTAGTTCTTTTGGGGTCAAAAATATTATTTTTAAATATCATGTTACTAAAGAGAAACATCGCAACTACTACCATTGACGAAAATCAAATGAATACTAACAATATATTTATTTTACAAACGGTTATGCATTTTAGCAAATGCAAGAACTTATGGAGCCATCGGCATCAAAACTTAGGAAAAATGGTTGACGAAGTGAGACTTGTTTTAACATGTTTGGGCCGAAAACTTTTGGACCTTGTCACGTACGTCAAAACATGTTATTTTATCAATCGTACTTGCTCCGAGCCAAATGATGAATATTAAATTCGGACAAATCTTATAAATACATTTTTAAAACATATTTATCACTTACTAATCCAATCCATGAAAATGTATTTTCATACACTTAATCATCCAGATAATTTAAAACTAGAACTTTTTAAAATTTAAATTCATTATTGCATAGAAATTTCAGTCAGTGATATCACTTACAATAACAAATGATCTTCTGACTACAGTAAAAATGCAATGTATTTTTTTTAAGTCGTGTTAAAGTAAAAAGATCAATAAAAATGAACATAGTCCATTTTCAAAAGCCGTATTATGTCAAATCTGTGTCAAAAAGAGTCTAAAAGATGAATCAATGAGTTTGATCTTACTTTATCGGATTAACTTCCAAAACTAACCCTACGAAAACGAAGAATAACCACACAAAGAAGTGAAAGCAGCAGTATATATGTGACACTTAAAGCTCACGATTTATAATAAAAAAAATATTACTTGGTTTATAAGAAAGTTTCTTAATATTTCGACAAATATATTGAAAAAAATAGGGTAGTATTTACTTGCTATTTATATGTGATAAAAAGTCATATTTACTTCCGTTTGTAAAAAGTCGCGAATTTAACACCATTTACTTTCACCTTATTAATAAATTAATTTAGCAATGAAATAAAATATACAATGCAAAATATTTTATCAACTTATTAATTTATTAAAATATTGCTTTCAATAGAAAAATAAATAATTGCATTTTGGAAATTGGAAAGCGCATACAATGTAGTATGCATACAGTGCAGTAAACACATTTGACCCTAGCTTAATGCAATAAAATATTGGCATAATATTTATTTGATTTGTAAATAATTTAAATAATCATGGAGAAATACTTGGTTTAATAGCTTTTCGTTTATTAAGTGGAATTAACTTAGATTTCTCCTCGAGATGTTGCAATGTAAAATATTATTATAAATAAATATGTTACTACCTTCATAGCACTAATATTAAAAAAATAATTATGCAAGCACAACGCCACGAAAGTGCATTATAATCATTTTAATTGATAATTTGAATACAATGCATGCATCGGATTTAAGCTACTGGATACGTTGCATTATATAATACAAATCTTCAAAAAAAATCGTCTGATAATTGCGCATTAGTGTAATATCTACCTAGAGATGTTCAAAGGCTATACGTGTGATTATTTTAACCGGTCAATATATAGACAATGCGATGCTGGGTACAAAGCTTGAACAAATACTTTTCCATAATCCTCACCCACTCACCGGCGGACGGTTGCTAATGAGATCTTAAACGGCACCTCTTCACACGTGGGCTGCAGATCCATACGGATCGTGATCAATCTTTCATCACTCGTCGTGTCTTGCTTTATGGTTATACTGCCTATGATGTATTTATATCACTCGAGGATATGGTACAAGACGTGTTTAACCCTTCAGGTTCTCGTTCTAGAGTCGTTAGCGGACCTCGAGCGGGATATGTATGTCAACGAGATGGCTTTTATAGTTATCATCGGCCATTTAAATACTGGCAAAGTATGAAAATGCACTTTAATATGTTTTTAATTGTAATTTATTATATATTTAACTATCATAAATATGTATATGAAATATAATTTGATGTACGGAATTTACGTCGTAAAATTTAGCAATGATTTGTATATTTAAAATCATAAGCTATTATAATATACTTTACACGGTAGATACGTTACAACAAAAATCGTGTAAAAATAATAATACTAATGGTACATCTAATGTGTAATCTACTGAAGCTTTTCTTAGTAATATCTGTCCAAAGATTTTTTTTAAATTTATTATTATTAGATAATCTGTTTATCCACTTTTGTGTTTTTTTATTTACAAGATGTTTGTACATTTCTTAATATTCAGCCATAAAATCTGCAGATCATGTTGGAATTTTATAGCTCGTTCTATGTTGGGATCATATATAAGAAAATTCTGTTTAATATTCTTAGCAATTGCTAGGCCTCGTTAATTAAATGAGCTGTTAGTTTTTGATATTTATATTATAAATTTCACTGTTTTGTTTACTTTTATATACGTATTGTGCAAAGAAATAATATTTTGTTCTTTTACTAAGCCGTGTATTCTAAAATCAATTAGATGTCATCTAAAAGCTTTGCTTAATATTATTATAATTTAATTTGAAAAAAATATTTATTAAAAAAATTTTCCGATTGTTTTTTTTAACTTTAAAAGCATTTTTCAAATTATTTATTTGTTTTGCTGTTCACTACGCGTTTAAGCGTAGTTTCATTGAATATTTTTTATGATCTTTGTAATAATCAGGTTTTCAACGACATGCTAATTTGCCAGTAAATCTCAAAAACAAGGGTAGGTTATACAATAAAAACATAATCCTTATTTATTTATTGAAATAAAGATAAATATTTAAAATTGAAGAATAATTATGTCATAGACTTTGAAATTCTCCATAATAAATTTTAGAATATAAGTAAAGTATTTTTTTATAATTTATATTATTATTGAATTATGACAAATATCACATCCTATTTTCTTATTAATTTAAATAAATGTTTATATTAATATAAACTAATTTACCTTTAGGAATAGAAAAATATCGACCCGATAGATTTAAAAATAAATGGTTGTAAAAATTTCGATATTTGGGATCACAAGTTTTTTAATTTTTCTCGATATCTCTTTTAATATAAATCCTACATGTCGCAAACTTATAGTATATGTCTAAAAAAGTCTAAAGTATAAATATTACAAATAATCATTGACTTATATTGTCCGAAATTGTGAAAAAAAAATAAGTACTAGTGGCACGTGCCACGATAACTCGGTCGGTGGCGTGTCCTCAGTCTGCGGCGAAACATCGACGAGTGCGCACGTCATTTACGCGTTATATTGATTAGTTAAATAATCTAAAATATCAACCAAATTATGAAGAAGATAAAGAATAACTATTTTTATTCTTCTAATAATAATTTATTTAATAATAAATAAATAAATGCTTGGGGTCTATTTTCCGTTATAAATATACCCCCTTCAGATGACGCGGTTGTTTTCGAGCCGTCGTGATGGATCGGTTAAAGCAATTAATTAGTAGGAAACTATATTTCAATGCTATTTAATAATTTAAGTTAATATAAAAATTCTTTAAAACAGTTTAAATTAATTAATTATTAGTTTGAATTTTATTTTATTTTTTTATTATTATTAATAAAAATTGAAATTTTTCTCAATGTATTCATTTTTTTATTTATTATCGCAACCTTGAACGATCTTTAAAATTCCAATGGGGCCTGAATTTTCTGGGAGTTTTCTTTATAAGCGTATAAACTGTGTGAAAAAAGAGTTGGTTATTTTTTTAAATGAAAAATAATATTTTATTGAAAAAATTAACAAATAATATTTATTGAAATTGAAAAAATGAACGAATATTCTATTTACGTGAAATAAAAAATGTGACTCATTTCACTCTCATAATAAATATGTAGTCATGCTACGTAACATGATGTATGTTACGTTCCGGTTATATTTATTGGGTGATTTTCCGGCAGTTATTTTCTTTTTAAACCAAAAATAAGTAATATTATTAAAAACATATCAATGATTAGTTTCATTAAAAAGATTTTTATAGATAAAGGGAATTGAGAAATTTATAAACTATCAATTTAATTAAATCCGTAATATTTGAAAAGTTATTTAAATAAAATCAAAATAGGAAGCGACGATATTTTATTTTTTAAAACATAAATATATTGTCGAAACCAAACCGTGGGTAAATTCGAGATATCTCAGCGTTTATGAGCAAATTAGTATGCGTTGCATGTGCGAATGTTTACATTGGCCGCACAATGTATTGCCTGCTTCTACACGATTATTATCGGGTTATCTTCGGCTCGAATCTCTACAGCGACGACGCTGTCTGATGGCCTGGACCATATTCGGCATGAATATTTAATTCGATTTTGCAGATCGATTATTTAGCAAAGTTAATAAGCGATCGAGCCGTGCAGATAACAGCCGAAAATTTATCAGAGAACGTATCTTATCACATACACCGATTCGGTATTCGCGGAAATACGACGCTATCGAACGCGAAGAGATCGTTTAATTGACGATTTTATCGCTTTCGATTATTTCCTCGACTCGATACTGCATTTTAATAGTTTTGAATCATTTAAACACGCATTGACGCGTTAAAAGATTCCATAAACCGACTGTATTACGAGACTAGCGAGTATTAAAATCCGCTGAAGTGATTGGTGTATAAAGAGTTAATAAAGTTTTACGATCCAGTGGAATTATGATTGGTTAATGTTTTTCTGATTCGATTAAATAGTCAATAACTCTAACCTACATGATAGATTTCTGAATACACTCGATTATGTTTTACATGATTCGAAATGAAGTTAGCGATAATCAAAATGTATAGTCGATCAAAAAATATTTTTCTTTAATATACGACCATTTAAATTAACCATAAATAAACCAGTGTTATGGCTTGTAGGTAACATGCATATTATTTCGATAATGCAAGTTAGCCGCGACTCAGCTAAGTTAGTAGTAGGATAAATGTCCTACGAAAACTATCAATTCAGAGATCTCTTTATAACACTGGCCAGGGGGTATGTAAAAGGAAGACACCCATTACCTCCGCATGTTTTATAAACATATTTATGTTGGTAGTTTGGCGCGTTGTAATTAATTAATTTAATGCCATTTATCCTGTGTTGAATAAATAATAATAAAAAAGAATATAAATTTCAATCCAACTGAAATAATATTAGAACTAACCAGTGTCGTGGTTTGACACTGGGGGAAATATTAGTGTGAGATGTGTCCATTCCCTTTGCATCTCTAGAATCTTTAGAATCGTTTATGTGGGTGAAGTCAAATAAATAAACGTAGTAGTACATCGTAGTCAAATAAATAAACTGTTTTATTATTATATCTAAAATATATTTATATTTAATTAGAATTCGAGCTTAATACTTATATCGTATACAGCTTTTACGTTATATACAGACTATACATGAAAAGCTTCGGATTATTTTCATAAATTTCTTATACAATAAATTTATCAAGATTTTAAGTATTAATAAATTTCAAACAATAATAACTATTCAAAATTAAAAACTGTCTATTAATTGTAAATTGAATTGTTCCAGAGAATACCATGTATAAAAATATTTTGAATACATGAGTTTTCTTAGTAATAGAAAGTTCGTCTTAACATCAAAAAATATGACTTTTTTCCGTATATTTCTAAATAATTGATAATCACTTTTTAAGATAAATTATTATTAACATCATACTACTGAAAATATTTGATATAAGATTATTATTTAAAAAAAAAACAGTTTTAATAAACATATTAATAGATATATATAGATTTTTAAAATTCTGAGCCCTTGATTATTATTCTCAACTTAAGAGAAAGAATTGCTCACTCTTTTTAGTGAGAATAAGAGTGATAGCCCATAAGTTTTAACTACATCAGTAGTATAATAAGTTTTATTAAATATTTTAATTTAAAAAATAATCATCGTAATCCCTCTAATAATCTTGATTTTTTTAGTATTCTTGAGATTTTTTTAGTATTTAGTAATTAGCAAGTTTTTACTGTATGGTTTTCGGGGTTTTTTTGAGCTTATTTATTTTAAATACATGATAAACGTTTTTGATTTGAAAATATGAAGACTTTGATCGATTCTCCAAGTAAACGTTTAGTGGGACTTATTGCAAAGAGGTTTATCTTCTATAAACATGTATAGATTATTTCCAATGTGTTGTCAAACGAACCTTCTAAATGATTAATATATTTTTCTGAATTAAAAATCTCATCACAGAATATTAATTTTGATATAATCAATGAATAAATTCGTATACTATCATTAATTGGGAGTATCGGCTTTCGTTAAAAAAATATGTGTTACCAAAAGCTTTCAGAATCAGTTTTTAACAGTTGGATCCAATTTTATCAGTGATATTTTTGTAACTTAGTCAATAGAGGTACTCTTTGGTAAAGCCGTATATCTACCGTGTAAATTGAGTAATGGGTTAAATTCTTTAGATAATTTTCTCAATCACTTTCCTAATATTATATTATAATTTTATTAATACATCATCAGAGTAGTCAAAAAGTTTATAAAAAAATAATTCATTTTAAGAAAATCATGGAAATTATTTATTTAAAAAAGTTGTATTATTTATTTTTAATTAATTTGTTATTCAGTTGGTTATAAGTCATAGAATTCTGTGTATATTTTAAGATCGTATCTTCTATGCAATAAAAATATTGACAAATAAATGTATATGTCAATAAAATAAATATATAGAAGTTAATTTATTCATAATATTTAAAATACACATGTTTATTTAAAACCACAATTCAAAATAAAGCCCAATCAATTAAATACAATTTATTCGCGAATCACCCACACGCGTAGACGATGAGTAAATCAGTACGAAATTGTAACTGTCGATATGACCCCCACACTCCTATTCTATAGTTTTTTCTTCGCGGCCATTATTTATGATTTTATAAGATTTTATGCGTTTGTGAAACCCTCGTCGACTGCACCGATGCAAAATGCAAGGAGCATTGTGCTCGCTTTCCATTAAATTGATTGACCAATGAAGTAGAATTTAAGAAGGACTAATCCCCATATTTAATGTCACATTAATTAGGACTTAGTGTCTAATTCCGTCGATTATTTATCGGCGCAAGCTGATTACGTGGGCTAAAGGTTTGTAAATATTTTCGTGACGAATGCCTGAACTATCTCCGAGGTGGCAGGCACGCACTTAGCCCGGAATATATTATCTTAAGTAGATATACGAACGCGCCTAATTTATATGGGAGCTTTTAATTATTTCGTATATGGCCGTAAATAACGTATAACACTGATTGAATTGTTTAAAAATGCGTATCACGTCCTGTACGCGTCAAATCAATTTGCTGCCCGATCCGACTACGCCCCTAATGGTAATTGGACGGCCATAACCACAAATCAATGCCATTATATCATTAATAGTATTGCGAGATATATTTTTTTACGA
The DNA here is from genome assembly GCA_022495035.1 of Philopotamus ludificatus. Classification (NCBI taxonomy): domain Eukaryota; kingdom Metazoa; phylum Arthropoda; class Insecta; order Trichoptera; family Philopotamidae; genus Philopotamus; species Philopotamus ludificatus. The sequence continues at coordinate 9,853 of JAGXCT010034520.1, forward strand.
TTCCATAAAAAACCTAATTTTTAATACGTTTCTCGATATTTAACATTCGGATTTCGACACCGTTTTGGCGTTTTTATGACAAATCGCCACAAAACATCCGCCGAAGAATTCTTCGGATTAATATTCGGTAGTCGATTTTGTTATAGCGACGGAAAAAATCGATTAATGTGCTCGCTCTTTATTGCCAACAAATCATGTTGTCAGTGTTGCCAACATTTTATGCGGACTAATAAAACCGAATTTACGACCGTGCAATTATAATTTTTGAATAAATCAGAGGTGCTAAATTTTTGTCGATCAACATACGAATGTATGTAAATAGATGCGTTGGGTTTTTGATTTACGACTATATTGTTCTAAGGTGCAGTATGCAAAATTGAATTTTTTCGAAAGGTGCAACGGTCGCACGTGCGTAAATCACAATCATTGCACTCGCCGCATGACTGATATCACATTAATCATAGATATGAATAATAAACCGGTAATTTTATTTTATTTTAATTATTTACATATGTTAGGTTGGTTGGAAAGTGGCTGCAATTCATTAAAGAAGCTATTCGTTCGTTAATTATTTAATTTATGAGTGGAAATCAACGACTTTTGGATATATTTTCGTTAAATATATTTTAAAAAATCTGGTGATTTAATATTTAGTAATTAATTTGAGTCGTTTTCTAGCCTAATATCTTGAAAATGCAGTAAAAACTATCAAGTAAGAATTAACCATTTTTAGTAATTTAATTTAAGATGGCCAAACTCATGATTTTAATTCATAGAGATACAGTAGCTCCATTTTTTTATTTTGCTGTTAAAAGTTGCTGCAATAGTTTTTGCTTCCATATATTTTTTTTAAATTTTATGGTAATCATTTATTTATTCAATTTAAAAATATTAGAAGTTAGAAAAATTATAAGAATATTATTAAGAAAAAAAATTTTTTCAACACAACGGTCAAGTATTTAATTATGATTTTAAGCATAAATAAATATAAATAAGTCTTCTGTAGAAGTTATGCTACAGAAATACTGAGAATAAAAAATAAAATGAGAAAATAATTTCTCGCGAAATTTTATGACGCAGACTGTATTTGTCTGAAGCATATTTTCTTCCAATAATTATAAAAAACAGACTAAAATAAACTTAATCTCGCTCGATGTATTTAAAGCTCAGACTATAAGCCGCTGCAATTAATTCATAAAATTTTCTTAGAATAGGTTTATGACTGGCATATATAAAAGATTGTTATTCTGATTTTAATTTTTTAAGATTATTATTCGTGCTTCAAAATGTGTAAAGGAAAGTCCTTAGATTTAAATTTGTTTTGAACAAGCTAGAAATAGTTTTCTGTTAGAATAAGAAAATTCTAATTAAATAAGTTTTTTTCATATTAAAAGACGAGTGTCTAAATAAGTTATATTTACTGTTATTATACTTTTCCTTTTTAAGATTAATTTTCAATAACATTTCACTACCGAAAATATTTTATATAAGATTATCGTTTAAAAAAATGTTTATTTATACTAAAAACTACAAAATATACAATAAAAGAAAGAGAAAAGTCAGAAAAGGAATAAATATATTTTTAGAAACGATAAAAAATTAACTCAGCTCTCAGAGTTTAATAAGTATAACGAAAAAAATGGCTAAAAATCATAGTGCTTTAAATAACTTACACCACCAAATATAAACGTACACTGTATTTTTTGCCATATAGATATTTCTAGCTAAAAAATATTCAGTCAACCCTCCTATATCGCTTCCTGCTATAGATCGGCCTATACAGCAGTATCTTATATTTAAAATATTTGATTTATTTATTTCGTTTAATTTACAAATACATAAACCTAAATTGGGTATATGTACTTACTCTTCAACATAGTGAGTTTCTATATCATGGTTCCTATCTAAGCGCTATAGGAGGGTTGGCTGTATCATATGTATCACAAGGCGAAATTAAAATGAAAATTTGATTAGATTAATTTGAAAAATGATGTATGAAAGAATAAAACTGATTGAAGATTCTTATTTAAATTATGCTCATTGCTTTTGAGCAAAGATTCATTAATTATGAGAATAAAATTGCTAAAAGCATTTTTTAAGCTTTAGATATTTCTGGTTGTTAGCTGAAAAAACTTAAACATTATTTCCATGCTTCTGATTCAACTAACACTCTCAATTTAAAATTATATTACGTTTACGTCTTCATCTAATAGACTTTATTTACATTTTTCATTTAATTAATAATAATGTTAAATAATGTTTCTCAAATACAAATAAAACAAACACATTGCATCAAAAGTATGCCTTCATTGAAAATTATTCAGTCACATTTCAAAAGCAGTAAATAATAACCGCATTTATTTTTGTCAAATTAATTCACTTTTATCGTACGGGGTGGTTAATATTTCAATAAAATAAGTTAATTCAGAGCGTGACAGTAATGTGACGCGGTGTTAACGCCTCCGACGCGTAGGTGATATCCTCCGGGTCCAAATATCAAAATCAGCATCGGATAAATTTTGCACGCATGCTCGAAACGAAAGTTATAAAACGATTTAAAAGAACTGGTTTTGGCAAAGCGTATTTCGTGCGATACGTATAAAACTGGAATCATAATAATTAATTATTGCAAATGTGGGGAATTCACTAATGGCTGTGAATACACGATGCAAATATGTGTGATGGATTAATATTGCGTCCAATGAAATTATTATGCGATTTTTTAAATATATTAATTAGTTCGTGCTAATTTTAAATGTGTTATTATCAGTTGAATAATTAACATTTAATATGAATATAAAATATATTTATATAGACAACATTAACGAATGATATTAAATTAAAAATGCAGTATGCTGACTTTTTCCATTTTTAAAATTAAGTGATGTGTTATTATGTTAACATATATTTTATTAAATGTAGTAAAATATTTTATAATAATAAATAAATAAATAATGTGCTGTAGCAACTTGTAGTAACTATTATATGTGACTTAAGACTTTCAAACGTATTATGCTTACAATACACTTTCCGGTATTCCGCAGGGATTTAGGACCTTTATTATTTATTTTATTTATAAATGATATTCATTGGGTTCTTCAATGTAATTTTTCACTTTTCGTAGATGATTTAAAAATATTTCGATCTATTACTTCAGTGGAAGATACTTCGTTGCAGCTGGATATTGATTCTTTGCGCGATTGTTCAATACTAAATCGTCTTCCATTGAGTATTGGAAAATCTCAAACAATGACATTTTCTAGATCAAAGGAGTCCATCATCTTTAATTACAGATTTGGGAACGTAACTCTTCATAAGCAATCGTCTGTTAAAGATCTGGGTATTTTGTTTGATTCTAAGTAAAATTCAGTTTACATGTATTGGACGTGTGTATGAGATCATTAAGAATGTAGGGCTTTCGTCTTGAGAAATTCTCATCACATACGTAGCACCTTAGTCATACGAGTGCTATTCGATGCATTGGTTCGGAGCTTGTTTGAATCAGGATCTATCGCCTGGGAGCCATATGATTCAGATATCCTCCAGGCTAGAGAAATCCAGAAGAAATTCTTAGGAACTCTTTACATGAGGGAATTTAGATTTTACCGAGCTTATACTCCAGTGCATGGATTCAGGGTTGCCTGCGGTATGTAACTCTCGAGAAAAAATATACTTGGCAATGCACTTCTTCAAGCCCTTAGTTAGGTCAGTACATAAACCCCTTGTACTGTGCGAGTTGCACTTATGGGCGCCACCTCACTACCATCGAGCTTGTTCGTGTGTGCATTTTCTTCCGCCAAAAGTGAGGACAGGTGCTCTCAGAAATTCTCCGGTACCCAGAGCTATTACTCTGGCCGAATATGTAGATATATTTGATGTTAAATATCGTCGTTTTGTTGATGTTTTATAATTCATTTCTTTTCTTTGCTATTTTTCTCTTCTCTATTTTTATATATGTTATTTTTTTTTCACGTTTCTTTTATGTTTTTATGCGTGATTGGCGACCTAGGTTATTTTTCAATGCCAATCACGCATTGTCTTCATAAAAAATAAATAAATAAATATGAGTATGCACATCAATTTATTTGCACAGCAGCAGCAAGAAAAAGCTTTTTAAATTATTTCAAAATATCCAATTGTTTAACTTAATTTTTAAAAGGTTTAATTCGAAATGGAAAAAGTTTTATCTAAAATGAAAAAGATTTAATTTGAAGTGAAAAGCCTACATCTGTGCATAGTGAGATATAATTTATTTAAAAATTTTAAAAACAGCTTAAAAAAAATATTTATTATTTTTTTAAGCAATACTAAATAATATTTTACCCATTTCCTGAAGATTTATGATCCAATTTTTGTTAAAAAAATGAATTTGAACACATTTTGTCAATTTTTCTCCATGGGATGTGCTTTATGGATCTGAAACGATTACGATCAGATTGAGCTAAGTCTGACAAATATAGGGAATTCTTTTTCTTATCCAAAAAATGTCCAAGTATTTTTTTTCTTCTGTCTATCACTATCCACTCTATTCATGGTAAAACCAATAAGTGTCAAGAAGGATCAAATTTTTGCGATAATTCTCCCATCCTTCACGGCTGACGTTCGAAAACAACCACCAGGGGTCATCTCAGATACTCCAATTCTTTATCAATATCCTAGCATTTTTTTTAAAAACGGATTCCTAAGACAAACGATTACAAAATTACCTCTCTCAGCACTTGTCACTCGTACATTTCACTCGCATTCGGCACATGTAGGATTTATATTAAAAGAGTTATTCCACCCATTTATTAGTACCCATCATACCCCATCGGCACGGCTAGGTTAATGGTTAACCGAGAATCTAACTAAATAAGACGTTTTTATACGTTATTGAATTGTTCTAATTTATATGCATTCCTTAAGTTGTTATTAATCGATCCGTACACAGTTAGCATTCGATTATTTATTTCGGTAATAGCTTTAGTGATCCTTTTGGTGTTCAAACCAGCATCAGTTTTAGGGTTATATATCTTAAATATGAGATTAAAATGAAATTTGTGTAAAAATTGTTCGTACAAACCACGCGTTCATCTCTTTATACGGAGATGTCAACGCGCGATAATAAATAACCAAAAAATGTTTTAGATATTAAATTAACATTTAATATGAATTCACTTAATATTAATGCTAGGCATTAATTAATTAAACGCTGGTTGCACTGCTATAACTCATAGAATAATCTTGATTAAATCCAGATAAATTATTATGTTGAATACAAGTTACACTGTGTACAACAAATTTATGTGTAATGTTTCACTTATGTCAGACACTAGTTAATTTTGTATACAACATGCGTGACGAATCTAGAGTCGCCGCAAGAAACGACGCCGTTAAGGATGATCATGAACGGCCATATTTAATATAAATATGGCAGTGTTATTATCCGACCATATTTATATAGAGAAAACTAGTATATGAACAAATTGGAATGCATACGACCTGTTGCTCAATTCGAAGCGTGTTCTTATCAGGCTGTGTTCCTATAGCAAGGCTCTAGAGCACGCCTTATCTTTATAACAAGCTTAATGTATAATTCAATAAATCAGAACATAAACAGGTAACGATTCATTATCGCCAGCGAGATTTTTCCCAAGCTTTCAAAGGGTGACCATAATTAAAAAGGCATCAGAGCACTCAATGATTTATTACATAATTAAATCGAGATAAAATCGTATTTAATCAGAATAAAAATATACTTCTTTTTTTGTTCTTGATTTATTCACCAATATCATGGTGATATTAAATATAATCAATAAGTTTATGTCCTACCAGTTTGGTGGGCAATAACTTGTCCGACTTATCTTGTCGCTGCTGCATTTATAAACAGAGCTCTAACTGTAAATCCATCATCCGGACAGGATATCCAGAGGGAATGTTACCGAAAAAATATTTTTTTGTACGAGATGTCTTCGACTAGATATAATAAATAAATATACTCTGATTGACGGCCGGTTAAAACAGTTTTTCTCCGTCGAAACAATGATGAAACCACGTTTGATTAGTAGAAAACTTGAGACGTTAATCCGATCGTGTTGACGTAGCATGTGCTAAAAATCTTCACCTTATAAATCAGAACGCGATCGAGTAATGATTAACACCTTCAGATTTGAAAAGTTTATCTCGATAAATGCGTACGGCCGACGCATGACTTTCGATCGTGCCTTTGTAATATTTATATATTTGATTAAATTTTCAAAGAACGATTTCGGATAACTGTAAACGTTTTTTTTTATTCTATGTCAAATTTAAAAAAAAAAGATTGGATTAGCCTAACGAGATTAAACGTTTTATGCCATAAACTTGTAAATCGAAGAATTTAAAGCTCATTACGTTTATATTGCGAATTATTATCACAGTCGGCCCCATAATATTTCCAATGCAAGTGAATAATGGCCGACACCGCCAATAGTATTGTCGGTATTAATTAGACTCATAAATATCGCGCCACGTTAAAAACATTTAACCTATATAATCAACGTTGATAGATTAAGAAAATGTATTGTGAAATGTTCAGTAGCTTATGGAATGCACGGCGATAATAAAATAAATCTTTCGCTGCGAGATTTATTAGAGATGTCACCCTATGGGTTGAAATTCCACCCGAGATAAAGTCGGAATTGATTTTTTTTTAAATCAGCGGACTTAATACCAATTAAGTTCATCAGCGTGGAGAAACCTGCCCATTCTTGTAATAAGCCCCAACAGTTATCTGATTGTCGACACGAACGTCCATCGAAAAAATGTGATCGGATGTTTGGTGCCACATTCGCACATCTCTTTTTTTTCAGTGGATGCACAGATTACGCTTATGCATATTCATATTTCATAGTTGGCTCAATTATGCGAGACGACTGCAAACTGAGATGCGATACATGCGCACATTTTTAATCTCGCTCGGTTTACACCGCAAACCACTTTTATCACCACAATGCATGGTGCAAATAAGTGGAAAGTATGCAGGATTTTTTTTTAATTGGTAATTTCTACTAGTGGTCTTAAAACAAATAGTTGTGCGATTTTCCAACGAGTTATTATCTGAACAAACGAGTAGCGGACAGTGAGTTAAACGTCTTGCTGTAATTCTCGAGTGAGATGTAATCCAGAACCTGTTGACATGTATAACGAATGCATTTTATTTAAGTGCCAAGAGATTTACTGTCCAATTGCTAACGTGCCATCAGAGTGCACTGATTGTTAAGGCTTACATTAATCTTCATGTGCAACGTATTGGGATATACATTTTATTCGGATAATATAATAAGTATTTTATATATTTTAGCACAACTTTACTTTTCAAAAAAAATATTTAAGCTGTATTAGTATCCTATAAATAATTGTATTTATTGCAAACGTTCTCTCTTAAAATTCATCATGTTAATAAAATACATATATAAAGAAAACTATTGCTATAATTAGACAAACTCTTGAACAATCGCTGAACGTATGGGGCTTTCCAGACTCTCGAATGGTAATCGAAGCCAAAGGAACCTGAGTCTTACACGTGACGTGAGAGTTCTCACGTCACGTGATGTCCACATCGCGGGGACCCAAGCCGTATATGGTTTTTCGTAAAAAAATTTACCTCTCTTGGTCATTGCTGGCGTTGAACGTGTATCTTCTACCCTATTGGTATCGAATTTTACCCTCTCGACTGTGTCCAGGCAAGTTGGAGGGGTTTATCTCGTTATCTACTTATAACAAGTGTTTATTAACCTAGTGGCTCAATAGCAATCCTTTCATCATGAGAAAGACCTCCTCACAGTAGAAAAGAAGATTTTTTTTATAACAGTATAGTATTCGAATATTATTTTAAGTTAAAAAATATTAATTTTCCCAAGTCTATCGATATTGGGAGAAGTGAGTCCACCAGAACAACATTTGCGCAGTTACAAGCTGACGAATTTTAACATGAAAAAAAAATCGAGTAAAGCGAATATTAATATTTGGGCTATTTATGATAACATATTGGATGCTAGAAAATTCCAATATTGGTTTAAAAAATATTTCTGGAAAGATAGATGTGAAAAATCAATCTGAAAGAGGACGGCATAGTCAAGTGAAAGAAGCGGCATTTGAAAACTGAAATCAAAACAAATCGAAAAAAGGAAAAGGAGCGAAAGTATCAAGACTAGATCATTTATCGGCATCAGTTTAGGGTTTTTCTACCCAGGGAATACTGGTCCCATTATCATATGAATAACACCCTAGAAAACTAATGAAAATAAATTTGGGTTTGGGCAACTATTTTTTTAAATGTGCATATTTTATTAATAGAGCATTTCCTTTTGATTTTTCTTTTAAAATAAAATTATTATAAGAATGAATGCAATATTTTTGAACTAAAGACCTAAGGAAAGATAAATTTAAATGTTGCGAATAACCTGAAAAATTTTCCATTCAGATTTGCGCGAAAAAAATTACATACAGATATAAAAACGTATAAATTCGGACATATATATTATTATTTTGTTGTTGTTTTTATATAAACTATCCTCTTTCCTTCTTTTCTGAGGTACGTGACCATGTGCATGATTGTCCTTATGAAGGGCCATTGGTTTTCATGGGAATATATAGTGCAGTGGTCTCCCCTTGACTTCTGCACCGCAGTATTTTTTTATACTGAAGCTGCTTTCCAGTTTCAGTCATTCAGAATTCTTCAAAATGGTCACCATTTTTTATGACGGGTATTTTATGCCCAAATTCTCACCCAAGTTATGGCGGGTATTTAATGCTTATACATTATTAAATTATGAATGGTTTTAAATATATGAATATTTATATAAAATTTTCATTAACAATTAGTCGTTACAATTGTTTATTAAAGAATAATATTTTTTACAATTTCTGAAAAATAAATAATCTTGGTCCTTTCCAAAAGTATCTTTTATTTATTTTAGCCGTCAGTAAATAATTTCTAAAGCGTGGTCCCAATCCCTTCGTTATAGGAGGACGGACTACAATTTATAAATAAAAAACAGCTTAAAAAACTTATATAAGCATAAAAAGTATATAGAATAACTTAAAAAATTCTGGTTAGCCATTAGATTTTTTTCAAAAATGTTGAATGGATTCGGAAAAATATTATTTCGTGTTGAACCAAATTTTTCGCCTCGAAAAAAAGTAAAAAATGATATTTTACATTTTTTGTGATTAAATAAAGAAATTTTGCTCATTTTTAAATCAATTTTATTTTAAGTGCAATTTTTTTAAGCTATCCCTCGTGTTAAAAGTGTAAGGGGTGTAACTTAATATAAATTTAGATATTTTTATAGAACATGAGTTTATAATTTTTATCTAAATTTATTTTATTGTGTAATATAAAGTATTTTTTAATGACTTGATATTCACATAGCGAAAATATGTTAAAATATACATTTTATACCAAGAGGAAAATGTCTGTGGATAATAATATAATAAGAGTAATTAAAAAAATAATGTTCGCAGTATAATATCCACTCATTATTCTTTGGCTACCGTAGCTCCCGTGGATGCGCTCGAGGATCAATTCCCAAAGGACTAAAAACTATAATAAACAAGCGCACAAATAATACAGCAATTTAAACACCGTCGACCTCTGCAGCCACGACCAGTCTATTGCTCAAAGATTATTCATTTTTTATTTTATTTTTCATAAAATGAACGATCCATTCTCACGATAGGCCCCGCCAGTGCCTTATTATTAAGGTCTCTTTTATTCGGTCAAATTGGCAATTACGCTCGCCTTATTTAGACATGTAGCGCTCATTAAGACTCAGAAATATATATTATGAGCGTTTTGAAATATTGCAGGACGGGCGTGTGCAGCATCGCTAATGTATGTAATCATTTTATTATTGTGGATGTATGTGAGGACTGGGGGCAATGTTTACATGGGCCGGTTGTGGCCGGAGGAATTTTTGAAAAGCTGAGTCTTCCCAGATATAGGTCATGCATTATGACTGAATTACTTTAAAAATATATTGTCCGATTTTTTTTATATTTACCATGTCTAAATTCATCTTATTTGTTTTTTTGTCTGAGTTCAATTAAAAATATTTATTGAGGATAAATCATCGTCTGGTAAATAAATCTTGTATCGGATTTTTTTCGACGCGATTTCGTAAAGTCTCAATAATTTTCCCGGATCGCCTCCGATTGCCCACAATCTCGCCCGGAGTGTGTTTTCGTGTATTTTTATTTGTTTTATTGGTGACCCATAAATTTTGAGTTTTATTATCGTTTAGACTGTGTCGTCAGTTCCCGTACAAGTCGTCGTCGTGTGGGTGTCGGCGAGCTTCATATCGGAAATCAAATAGTAACGTGCCCGCGCTCGTAAACCCATACATGGTACCCCTGCAATTAACTCTTGTACCCGTGGCGCTTTACGACTTGCCAAAATATATAATTAAGCCTAATTGATCACGTGTTGGATCATATTTTTTTTTTATTCAGAATTTATGAACGTATTTTCTATAAATAAACTGACTGCTTAATTAATAGATATTTGTTTTTATATCCATGGAACAAGTTGATTTTTTTGAGTGTGGGATTATTAGGATTTATATTTAGAAATTGAAAAAATAATCAATCATAAGTTGATTTTTTTTAAATGACTGAGCTAAGATATATTTGAATGTAAGTCTATGAATTCTGGGAAATAATTATGACATTGGCTAGTTGAGATGTAAGTGGGAAAGACTCATTATCCCCACATCTTTAGAATCTTTATCAGAGTCTTTTGGAATTTTTCTGTCATGCCATTCATCCATCGTCAAATAATTATTTTTAAATAAAATAAAATAACTTAAGTAGATAGAATAGATTAAAATATTTGCTGAAAAGGGTGGTGGAAACTAACACATCCATTTATACAGTTGGCGAGGAGAAGAGTTTGAGTATCACTGATCTAGACGGCTTTTTATACATTTTGTTATTTTCTCTTCTTCCTCTCGTCAATCGAACTTTGTATTAGTATTTTATTGATGGTTATTCTTCATGATTTGTCACAAAAAAACTCCGAAATATCCATAATGCTTCCATCTTCTTTTTCTCGTTATATCCGGTGTCAATGTGAGAATCAGTTCATGTCCATATATAGGATATTTGGTGTACCATGTTTGGCAGATCCGTTAAACGTCAGTTGTCATCTTCATTCTCACCAATAGTGGTGTAGCAATAGGTTGACATAATATATTCGGTCATTTTCTTTCTCAGTACAATTCCTTCCAAATGTAACCCTTCAGATGTAACCCTTCAGGTAGGTCTCAGATCGTAGGGGTAACGAGAAAACTTGAGAATAATGACAAAGTAACACAAGGGCTGTTTCTAATTCTTGTCGCTAAAATGTACTGCCCAAAAATGGACCCCATCGTGCCTAAATTACGTAGCCAATTGACATTGTTTTTGATTTACTCTAAGGGGCGATGGCAACTCCTATAATGTCTATCACGTTAATTATGATAAAATAAAAGCAATACGCAATCTTCATCACGTCAGGAGTGTTATTTCTTATCATAACTTCATCCGCCATAGAGCATCTTCAATTCTTACCAGCCGTCCTCTACTCTTCTCACTACCCCAGAATTCAAGGAACTGAATATCACTTGTCGGATATATTATAGAAATACAGTACACTCACGATTATCCGATCCAATGCTGTTGAGGGGCAACTCGGATTACCGAAAAATATGGATAATCCCAACTAATCATTTATATTACGTTTTAAAATACAATTACACATACGTTTCCAAAGCAGACTTTTATTTAAACCTGGCAGTGCCAATATAATGAGAGTAACTCATGGATTCGACTTAAAGTGGACTGAGTGGAAAGAATTAAAAAATCGAAAAGATCGACCAAAATATAAAGCATATCATAAATAATTATTTTTATTCTTCGAATAACCCATTATTTAGCATTTTAAGTCAGATATTCATGAAGAATACATCAATATCTTGATGAGGGTCTATTTTCATATATTAATTTCATAGAAAATAGATCCCATCGGGCTAAGCCGCTGGTTTTGAGGCGCCGCGACGGATCGGTTAAGCAAATGTGCTTTTTTTTAATTATTTCACTTGAAAAAAATGGTGTCAATGACTTTAACATGAATAGTCGAACAAAATATTAGCCCGTGTACATTGAAATAATATCGCATTTATATACAAAACGATTCAATGAAAATTGTGGAATGTAAAAAAAATATCCATTGACACTTTGCCAGACTATTAAAGACCCCAAGTATTAAAAGCCTAAAGAATAAATATTATACATAATCATTGACCTTTATTGTCCGCGATGTTTTTTCTCGCTCACATCCCGTTCGATGTGCCGAGTGCGAGTGAAACATACTAGTAGTTTCCTCAAAGATTTTTTTAACAATTTTCTAATTTCATTTCAAATTTTCTTAGGACTACTTATATCCAGTATCCGGAAAGTTCATTAGTCCGCAATTATGATCTCTGATAACAATAGAAAATATTTTAGTTTAATTATATTATAAACTATCTAGTCGGTGTACTTTCCTAGATCCCTTATATCCTTATATTTCAATACCCATTGATTGATGAATTCCAATAAGTGTCAACAGTAGTCATTGATATGTTGTTACTAATATATAATTTCTATTTTTTTATTTGCATCCGCATTCCCTTTCGCTATTGGTAGGGATTGAAAATAATATGTCTCGTATTCTAATCTCTCAATGTTTTCTTTTTCGCCTTTTTAAAGGCTTGTAAATTTGCCATTAGCTCATATATTTCAGATATTTCACTTCTTTCGTGCTTGTTAACACCAAAAAAAATCTTTCGCACGATAGTTACTAACTTTACTATGTATCAAGGTTAAGTTACACTTTCTATCGCATTATTATCGATCATTAGAAAGAAGTAATCACTTGAACAATAGATTGAATTAAAGAAGAGACATTGGGTGATACAAATTTTAATCATTATTTTTTTAGGAATATTTTTTTTATACGGATAATCTACAAACCAAATAAATCGAACACAGATTATCGGAAGTGTAATGTATTTTTTTATTCTTTATGCTTATTTCCTTGAAGCATTAGCAAAAATTAATACTCAATTATCTACCACATAAAAATGTCCAGATCTTAACTGTGTATAAGCTGATAGAATAAATGACGTGACGAATTTTGTGGTAGTTTCATAATATCTTTGACTGAGTGATAAATGAAACGTATCTTAATCGTGGTCATTAAGTTATTATTACTTCTAATATCTAGCTTATCATAGTATATAGATAGATTTGATTGCCGATTTTAGATAAATTTACTTTTTGATCATTTTCAATCCTAATCTTACGGCAGTATATTTAAAAGCTTTGTAGTCTAAGATCATCGGTATAACAGAGAACTTTCATGTCACATAATTATCACTCTTCACATGGCAGCAATTTATTGCAGTGAACGATAATAACACTGTCGAGTTGGTGAGGTCGTATCAATTTTACAGAAATATATTATAAAGAATTATTTTACGTTATTTTTAAATTGGTTTATAATCGAGTCTGCCAAAATTGCATCACACGGCCATTAACTCTTAAACCAATGATCGCAGACCATACGAAATCACGAGTCTTTAACACGGATGGGCCATGAATTGGAAACGTGGGTGATTAAATTATCCACGGGGTCTCAAAGCGACCCTGGCAGTGTTTGAAAGTTAACGCTGGAGAGATGGGGACCGTAAAGTGATTCCCGCGAAAATCAATCAATCGCGGCCATTATTTCGGTATCGTTTAACTCGAAGCAATTTATCGAACGATTGGTTTCGATCGGGCAATGTCAGTAAAGTGTTGAGACAGATGAACGGTTTAGTTTAGTGACCGCGACTGTTAATGGCATAGCGTGACCGAGGTGATTGGCAACGACATGACAATGTGCCTGTTGGTGGTGCTCTGCATCGGAACGTGTCAGGGGAAACGCTGCTGTTAATTAAGTGCCGGACAATTGTTGGGCATTTACTGGAACAGGAATGTGGACTGTTTGTGTCTTGTATTGGCACGAAAGCTTGATACTATATAATTTATCACAATTTCAATAAATCTAATATCCCATAATCTAAATAATGCCTTTTAGTATCTAAACTATTTTGTCTTTCATATATAGTCGAAATATAGGTAGTCGAAATCCGATGGTCGATCTCTTCCTGGCTTATTCTTATACTTCCTTCCAAGGTATTGTCGCCAGAATTAAAACGGGCAAACCATTCCCTTCAACGGTTCGTTGAAATAACAAAATGACTGTGCTGCTTTCCATCTTTTTAAGTATAATATGACGAATATGAGTATGATTATCGATTTGCATTTTCTAACCCGAAAATAAAATAATATTTTTATTAAAAAGAAGTTAACAAAACAGCAATCTATTTATTTAGTACATGTCAAAGAATATTTATTGAAAATAATTTTTAATCGGTTAGTTTGTGTAGTAACAGAGTTATACTTTTTTGTTTGTTGACGCCTTTGCTTCCATTATATTTTTTTTTAATTTGTTGCTTTACATATATTAGTGTATTATTTCAAAATCTTATTAATTTTTTTCATTATCTATATTAAAATAACGAGTTCATTCAACATATTATTAATTAGTATTAATATATAGTGATATTAATAAAGAAAATATTTTTTTTACAAGAAAGTCAAGAATTGAATTATAATATTACACATGAATCAATATTGTATATAAATTATAATAAAGAGGATATACCAAATGCTGTACCCGCGAAGTTCATTGACGCTGGTTGAATACACAATATATTACACTGTTGTACATATATTAATTATATTTATCATATGATGTATAGAAACAATAATAATTCAAATAAATTATTATTTGAGATGAAAATAACTCGATTTTCTTTTTCATTGTACATCATAAAATGTCGGGAAAAAAAATCTAGAAAAAAAAACTCGCGAAATTTTATGACGCTTGTGGTAAATAAAAGTATTTAATTAATTAAGCAATAAAATTAAATTATATAGAACATTTGAATATTTTTTTTGCACAGTTTTAAATAACACGATTAGGAAAATTTAGACTAATTGAATTTGAAAAAAACATCTATCCAAAACTTAAATAGAATTTCATTTTTTTTTATGTTTATTAATTTATGGAAATAATGATATTATGGCAATCACCCTTTCCATTCTGACCATTTTTGGTCGAATCTCCGTTATACTCTCATTAATTGTATTTTACGAATATATAAAAAAATACATTTTGCTGAAAGATCTTCTGAGCCATTACGTTTGACCTACAGAGTGGAAAAGGTTAAAGCAGTAATTGCGAACCTTTTTACGTGCGCGTATTAAAATATCCTAAATAATATTTATTGATAGTCTTTCGTACCGAGGATTTTTTTTATACTATAATCTTGTAGAAAATAAACAATCTGTTCTGATTTTTTTAAGTTAACCGAGACTAATCTAAATTAATACTCATTTAAGTTAACTTTCCGGTGAAATTTATAAATTCCTTGTAACATTGGCGAGGGGATGATTATAGATTATATAATCCCCCATCCTCAGATATTTAAAAAAATATTTATCAAACCTTTATATGGTATGGTGGCGCTTTGGATTTTTTCTGTCATATCAATCATTGATAGTTTCATGAGTTTTCTATTAGAAAAAAAAATGAATCTGTATTTTAATAAATTGTATATGTGTTCTCTAGGTTCACCACTAGTCTATAGTGAAAAAGAAGAATACGGTTATATATTAGAGGAATCAAGAAGAAATCGCGTATTTTACATACAATATAAAAATTTACCTTATATGGTTTTAAATAATATTATAAAATATAGTTTCCATCATTGTTTAAAACCACTTCCTATCTCTCTTGCGCAACTTTTCGATCCACTCTTTGAAAAAAAATATTTTAAAATCACTGCCGCATTTTGAAAACGTTTTTCCGAAAACGAAAAAGTGTGTGCTCCATAGAGGTAATTATCAGATGAAACGTGCTCTGGTGAATATAGAGGCTATGGTAGAGGCTCAGTGTAACTTCTGAATTTTCGCACAAGTATTATAATTCTTGCTTTCAGGGCAAACTTTGTCGTGATGAATTTGCCTAACTATTCGATTTTTCGATGTGCTTTTAATGTAACTCCATTGTGGACCATGGAGATACGAGTTTCTGAAATAATTCCTCAATCGATAAAATAAGGATTTGATTCAATCAGAGATTTCAACACATCATTATCGAATTTTGGGGGTAGTCCAGATATAGGTGCATCCATTTAATCTCTACTGAATGTTCAGCAATTTAAATGTTTTTTCACGAGTTATTTTAATGATATTTTCATTGTTTGTCAAAGTGTACACTTTATTTATTCAGATGGTATTGTCAATGTTACCATTTTTCCATGATTCGAGCCCTTCGATATGTCAGATTATTTTTTGTTGTTGTTATTAATACAAAATATCAATTATTCTACATTATTGTGAAATAATCTCATAAGAAATGAGTCCTTTTATTTTGTTTATTATAATTCTAGGTCAACTTAATTAAAATTATATTTTTTTGCATTCTTATGGCCACAGAACAGAAAGCCACATTTTTTAATTTCTGTGTAAGTGGAAAACGTGAGGTTTGAAAGGGTTAAACTTTCGAAACCAAAATTGGCGTATACTACCGTTAACACTTGACGGTAAACTTCGTTGGATTGTATGGGTTTAAAATAATAATATGATTTATTGCACAAGAATAATGTTAAATAATAGTTAGTGCCTACTTCATCGCGTCTGGACACAAAGTTAACTCAAACATCGGGTAATAAAATACGCGATTTCTTTCTGGTCACTCCATTATAAGCTTGAATCAATGGTGATTCATCAACTGTTACATGAACATTACATACGCAATAGTCATAACCAGTGTTTTTTTTAAATATTATTTAATTGAGTAGCCGTTTGACATTATAAAATCAGCAACATGCACCGCAAATTCCAGGCCTCGCGATTGCAGAGTGCAAAATACTTTTCGTTGAAATAACACGCGATTATGAATAGACAGACCGTAATTCATCTATAATTTACAGACGGCCGCGTGAATAGATTACTATTTCAGTTTTCCGCCGCATTTCTCAATGGCCCATCATATAAACAACATCCTCTGCAAGCCACTTCAGATCGCACAACATAATATTCAGCTCTTAACCGCAATATGACCGACCGCAGAGGCTGTGTCGTAACTCTGCAGCGACTGATCTATTGACTACCTGTATTCAAACAGTGTCACGAGATTACGTACAGGAACACACATGCGATAAATTGAATTTATTCAAAGGTCACCTAGAGAGACACTCGTATCTCGTCGCGGACGTCACTCGAACAATCCGAGTTTGTTGTTTCACAGATAAAGGCGTTCCTCTGAACGTGTCGTTATCGAATCTGTTGAAATTTTTATTACATCCCGTCGTCATTTTTTGCGGGCGGAGTGCGTTACTCACAATGGCTGTTGACAGAAATTAAATCGTCGTAATGAACGATTTTTTTGTGCGGTAGATACTTTATGCGTACCCGGTTATCTTACAATAAAAGAAGTGATTTAAATCTGTGAGATGAACACAAGAAACATTTGCTCTCTCAGCGGGACTCAACAGGCTTTATGAGCAATTCTCCGGTTCCATACATACGTGACCGCGTTACTAACCGTATTAACCCTAATATATGTCAATCACTCCATTAAAATAAGACAATTAAATATAAAACAAAAATAAGATCAAATCCGTATAATCTAAAAAAAAATACATATTTAAATAATTCAAATATTATTAATTATATAATTAAAATAATTTACATTTTTTTTTGTTGGTATTTTTAGGGTTCGCTAACGGTGGCTGCCATAACAGCAGATATATCATTTTCCAGTCACATGCGACAAAACCTTAACGAGCATAAAATAACTATCTCATTCAGATATTTATGTGATATAAAAATATTTTTTTTTATTCTATAGATTTAAAATATTTTTTTCTAGTGCTATATGACTCATTGGCCCACGGGCGCGTGTGACAGGACGTGTCCAGAAAACTCATTTGTGCCCTGTGAGCTTTTCCGCTAAATGTATATATCATCGATCCGCAATTTGCATAGTGGCCTGGTTACATTTCACAAAGCCGCGATTTCCATTGATTTACGAGTCCCGCATAAATCCCGGCAACACTGACACTTCATAATTAAAACTTGACTTCTTTTCATGTCATGTCCTGCGAAAGGGACATTTGATTTGTACAAAAAAATGACTAATTGATACAAGTACACATGTGCATATATGGGTCAAAATAAATCAAATTTTATTTTAAAATTAATACTAGTTACTAATAAATTGGTCTGTTTTTTAATATTAATATTGTCTATTAACCTAAACGTTTAACACGGCCATATGGTTAAATAAAATCTGCGTTATGCGGGGATTGAAGTTAATACACAATTAGGGTGAACTTCAAAAACGCTCGAGTATTTTTGGATTTAACCTTCAAATACTGTGTTTTATGTATTTTTGAGCCGAGTATTTTCGTAATTTTTTCTTGAAATTCAAAATAAAGATTTAATTTATCAGCTAACTACAAACCTTAATTTATTGTTTTCAATATAAAAAATGTAGCTATTTCGCTGCAACTTCTTTCTGTGTCATCAATCATGGTAGGTTCATCTAACATTTCTACTAGTTCTTCCTCGTTAAAAGCACGGTTCTCCAATATTTCCCCGATATCTTAAATATCCAGGTCATCAAATCCTTCTCCACTAATACCACAAAAAATGTTATTTTGTTTTTTATATTCTTCTTTTATATGTAGTGTCTTGGTTACAACTTTTTTCCAGGAAGCTTTAAAGCGGGTTGTTTTATTTCTTTGAAAGATGTAGTAGCAATTTCCACACTATTTCGAATAGAATTTTTTTCCCAGGTTTATTAAATGTTAAATTCTCATCTAAATATCGAATATTTTTTTGAATATTCGACGGCGATATTTTGTTGTCTAGGGATTTAAACCGTGTTATACACGTACATGCCATAATTCATCAACCGTGATGTAGAAGTACTGAGTTATACGAAGTTCAACGTGATTGCTTAGCTTGATAAAAAAAAATACGTGATTTTTTTTGGTTTTCCTCAAAAAATGTTTTCATTACAATTTTCACAAATGTTTTTCTGTATGGCGTTTAATATTTCAGTAATTCTGTCGTTATCTTCTCAATGTTGGCAAAATGTTGTCCTTTCTTTGATTTTTTTATCTTAAGTAATAGGGTGAAATCATAGAAGGCCATGTCCCACGAAAACAGGAAAATTCATTATAATGGTGATACGGAAAAAAATGTTACTTTCTATTTTTCTCCACAAGTAATAAAAATCGACGCGCGAAAAAGTTTGTGATATTAAATAACTTTTTGGCACAAGAGTTTTGGCCCCATGTATTTTTTTTATTTCAATTTATGATTTTATCATCAACTTTTGTTCAGTCGTTTTCTTTCAGTGCAACATAATATATTCCCAAATTTTCATGAATATTTATTTGACTAATAAATAATAATTGTTTAATACTAATTAAATTTGGAAATAAACTTTTACTTTAAAACAGGCCTGGACATACTACGGCCCGCGGGCCACATGCAGCCCGCTATCCAGATTTTTGTCTGCCTTTGTCTCCTCTTTAAATTAAAAGAAATAAAAAGTAACAGAATATAAATTAAAGAACTCGCAATATAGGTTGGTCAGAGTTTTTCTTTAAATCAGAGAACGCTTTAAACTAGTTATTTAGAATATTTTAATGAAAATATTTAAAGTTCTAATGAAAAATGAGGGCCAATAATCACAACTGCAGGTTCTTATAGTTAAACTATATTTTAATTATTGATCATTAATTATTATCAAATATTAAATTATTAATAAAACAAATGTATGTATGTAATCCTATTTTAGAAGATTTATAAAGAATATCTTAAGAGAGATTTCCGTTTAATAAACGATACAGTGGAGATGTAAAAATAGAAGATAGGCCATTAAAAGATAGCTCTGTTATATATTAGATATTCATACTCACCTTATTTATTTAAAAATTATGTGCTACATCCAGGATGAGATTTAACCTCCTCCACCAACCTCCAGCTTTCAGCCTCCAACGCAGCTGTCCCTTGCTAGCAGTCGTCAGTCTCCGCCTCTTCCCATCCTATACCAGTCATCTCTAATGATATCTGTCCAATTCCACGTAGCTAATATCTACAAATCTCAGTGGCAGGATCTACAGTTAATAGATTATTAAAAAATACAATTAAATGAAAATATTAAAAAAAAACGCCATTAAATACTATATATTAGAAAATTAAAATATAAAATTATTCTTTTTCTCGTTTTACAGTAGGCACAAATAAATCAGTGATTAAAAAATATTTCCAGAATGATTAATTATCGTTTTATTATTTATGTGAATTATTTGTCAATCGTTGAAACAAAACAAACCAATAATTAATTAGCATAATTTGCATGAAATATAGTTCAATCAATTGTTTGAAACGTGTATCCACAATTCGTACATAACTCTTTCAGCGTGTCTTTTCAGGCTGAAACGCAAAATTGATTGCGCACAATAAATCAGAATACATTTCTCCGAATGGAAATCGTATAAAACCGATACACCGAATCCAACTAATGGTGGAAATGCAAAACGTCAAGTTGAAAAGTGATTTACTTAAAATTTTATGCAAACAACTCCGACGCCCCCCGACAATGATTAACGACGCCTCGCCGCAACAATCAGGGCGACCGGCAGGGCGCGATATATGACTTCACTCGCGTATTTCCGTTTATTAATTTTTATCATCATTTTTTCTTTCGTTTAAATAAATATATCATTTCGCGATTATCGCAGTGTTTGCTCTGCGTCTCGTAAACACTCGCAGAAAGTGATATATACAGCTACGAGATCGCAGATAGCGAAAGCTTTCAAAAGCTCTTCGGTTACTGTGTGTAGATTTTCGCCCACAACGCTTTGCGAAATAACTCGCACAGGTAGCGCGAAATAAATCGCGAGAGCACATTGAATATCAATAAATCATGTTTGAATAATGCGTTTAAGTAATAGTCGTAAAATGTGTCAGATGGCCAGTTTCGGTGTAATTCGCATGAATAATCATTGGATATCCAGGACACTGCAACGGACCCAAAAATATTATTTATTTTTAAATATTGCATATGCATTTTAGTTTATTTTTACAATTACCTGATATTAAATCAGAGTAAAATTATGTGTTTTTAATTCCCAGTAGTCTTATAATCGTTATCGTATACCCTTATGAAGAATGACGATACTGTGGATCGGTCGATTTTTATAAACTTATTGTTTCAATCACTCAACATTTTAAAGAACTGAATAAAAAAACTTCAGTGACAAATTGTATTATTGTATTAATTAAAATATTTATGACAAAACTTGGCATCGTCACTAAAGATTTGGAACGTAAAAATCCCATACTCATCCCTTCTGTTTTTCCCAAGTGATGCCATTGACTTAGTGACCCACGGGCTAGTATTAAAAAAATTATGAACAAGATTTGACCCACTTTTCAAAATGGTTCGTCATCACTGTTTTAAAAACTATTTGAGATACAATTTATGATTTGCTGGGGATATTTAATGATAAATGATTTTCTAATTACTGATTCTCATTAATTATTTTTTATAAAAACTCATTAAAGAAAAATAGATTGATCTGAATTTTTTAGATCGTGTTTGCACAAATGAGTGTTAAAAAAAATAAGATGCAAAAAATGATGATTATATTCACTAAGTTATTTAATTATTGGATGTTTTGAAGTGAATAAATAACAACTAATATTTTTTGATGTTTAATAAACAAAAATATAAATTATTTGATTTTGAAAATGGAATAAGTAACATAGTAGCATTTTATTGTATGATAAGCGCATTAACCCTAATATTATGTAATTTCATTCAAATATAATATAATCTGAAAAAAACAACTTATTTTATATTATATTTAAAATTAACATCTGATTTTGAAAATGGTACAAGTCACATATTAATATTAATAGAAAAAAAATGTTGTATAAAATTCGATAAATTAAAGTAATTTTAAAATCATTATTTAAAAGTTTTGTGTCGTTTCTTAGAAATAGAATTTTATAATAAAAAATATTAAATCACACACTAAATGAAAATTAGTGCTTCAGAATTAGTAAAAGAAACGATTATTTTTGCGATTACAAGTGGGGCGAATTTTCTTATTAGATTTTTAACCTAGCCATGCCTATTTGGGACATCCATTTTTTTTTAATAACTTATTTGATATAATCCTACTGTCCAAAAAGTCTCATGAATAAATATTATAAATTATCATAGACCTTTATTATCCGCAAATACGAAAAAAAAATAAAAACAAGAATATTCGCTTCTGTTGCCACGTGTGCGATGTTTTTTCTCGCTCGCATCCGATACGATGTGCCGAGTGCGAGTAAAACGTGCGGCACGTGCGGCGAGAGCTCAGTCTGCGGTGGGACATCGCTGAGTGTGCGTGTCATTTACGCGTCATACTGATTGTTGAAAAAATATCTACCAAATTATAAGTATATCATAAATCATCTAACTCTGAGTCGGGTCTTTGTCTCCTGATACCAGGACTGTCCCATCCCTGATACCAGGACTGTGACGGTCGTCCACCAGGTTATCTAGGATTGTAACAATAATAATCAGACGAGGCTAGGGACAGTTTGTATTTGATTTACCGTCTGATCGAGTACGAATTGGCCTGGATAGCGGCCTGGCTTCTCATAGCTCCGTAGAATCTACGAAAT
>JAGXCT010034521.1:0-24405 GCA_022495035.1 Philopotamus ludificatus
AAGGAGACTATTTTAAAGATGGCGCATCGAAAAAACGACATTACTTATGGGTACCACTAATATTTATTTATTTGCCTACGATGAATGGCATAACTGAAAGATTCCAAAGCGCCATTCATCCATATAAATATTTGATAAAGATTCTAAAGACTCTAATGATGCAAGGGGAATGAGTCTCTCACACTAATATTCCCCGTGTCAAACCACGACACTAGTTAATTTTTAATGTTATTTCAGTTGGATTGAAATTGCTTAAATGTAACCTCTGACACAGAATTAACCTTGAGAGACTTTTGGAAAGATCAGACTATTGTCTATTCATTCGACTCTATTATATTAGACCATATATCCCTCGCTGAAAAACCAGGCAGGAAGTTATTCCACAGTACTCTGCTTGGAAGAATTTGTGGCCAGAAGTAGTGACTGAAAGGGACTTTGAGGCTGTGTCTATGGTGGGGCATGTAGTCTTTCTGGGCAGGTTTATGGGGTTGGATGTGAGTGATAGTGATATGATGGAGTTAGTGGCGGAGCACAGGGAAGATTTGACTATTTAGGAGTTACTTGAGAAGAAGGAGCACAATGTTAAGAAAGATACACTCTCTCATTGATCAAAGATTTTACAGATCATCATGGAGGGAAAAATGGAAGGTTAACGATCTTTGGAATAAAAGAACCTGTTGATGTTTTATCCCAAAACAACCGGGTTGGTAGTCGAGCTAGAATCCTGCATCCATCGTTTCCTATCTATTATATTATATTCCTAGATCTATCGTCTTAAAATTTTGATACAGTGATTTTTTTTATTATGTGTAACTTCTTAAAAAAATAAAATTCGAATACTCGATTTTTTTCAGCTGAACGAACACGGGTTCAAACGCACTGGATCCATGACTTTCCAACAACAGGAAAAATCGCAAAAAGTATGCAAAAATCATGCGGACCAAACACCCAGCTTTCAATATCAGAAACCTGTGATCCACATGTCGTTCGGTAATTAATCATATATAAATAATAATATTAAATATTTATTATTATTAAATATGTATTAATTTTCAGGCGCATCCATTGCACCTCCAACGACCACAGTCAACGATAACTCATTAGCCGATATATTTAAGTCAAACATAATTCATAAACCGAAACCGGCCGAAAGACCGTACGTGCCCGTCAGCATGGATCATGCTAATAATATTAATATTAATCAAGGCACAGGTAATTAAATTATTTATTTGTTTGTATTATTAAGATGATTTTAAATGTTTCGATCGTTTTCAGCCTCGACTAGTCAAACCGTTAGTAATACGTTTAACAGCGGATTGTTTCCCGCAGTTTATTTGTTGCCCCAAGGACAAGGGCTGGGATCGGTACAAGGACCAAGTATAAGACGAGGTGATTTCAAGGGCTCTAAAATTTATAATATTTATTGTTATATATTTTTTGACATACGTACTTTTTTTTAGTTCCTTATGTGATGTATCCGACTACGTATCAGCCCATTATGTATTCTCATGTTCCCATTGCACCTGTACCCATGACGTTGACCTCGAACCATTTGACATTGCCCACTGACATAGTGACTCCTACAAAGCCTCTCGGTTTACCAATCGATAATTATATACAGGTAGTTTTATTTATCTCATAGAATTTAATTTAAACACTAATAATATTATGCAGAGGATTTATTGACTCTCTCTGAGTATCTTACGATAACTAATACCTCCTATAGCGCTCTTTCATATTGCGCTTTCTTCTAGATTGTGATTTCTACAGAAATACAAAATAAGGGCCAATGCCCTCTGGTTGACCACAAAATATATTAATCAAAATAATCTTCTATAGGGCACATTTTATTATCGTAGTCTCAATCACTGCGCTATATGAGGGTTTATAACTGTTATGTTATATTTTTTTTAAATTCAAATGCATTAAAAATATTATTTTCCATTTATATTACTGAAATTATGTATGAATATTTTATTTTAGCTATTATTAAAGGGATTTAATTAATCGTTTCAGTGTCACAATTTCATAACACCAAAGTTGACGGCTTCAGCTGCCCCGAGAGTCGCTGAAACCGTCGTGATAAGCGGTTATCCGCCCGTTAGAGTACAGCCAAGCCACACTTATGTCATGGAGAAAAACTTGGGAGAAATAGCTTCCGGCTCCGGAAATGCTAGCAAAAACCATAGAAATATTCCCGTATGTATTATAATAAAATTATTTTTAACAATAATGAAAGATTTTAACTGAACTGTGCCATAAAATTAATTTAAATTATTAACGACACATCTGATTTCAGCATTGGAAGATTTCATAACGTTAATTTCAGGAAAATTGTATGAGAAATAAATTGCATGCCGTAGATAAAAAAATAATTACAAATATAAAATTTTCATAATGATATTTAAAAATAATTAGGCAATATTTTTCAGAAGAATGTTTCAGTATTGCATGTATTAATGTTTGAGTAGTTTTATTGACATTTTTGTTGTACTGTGTCTTTGACATGGTTACGATTGTTGTTTTATTTTACATATTTTTTATAACATCCAGCAACAATCGGGCATCGTCGATCGTCAGATGGACACGATGGAGAAGAATCCCAGCAGCGACGAGGTCGACGATTCGCAATCCAGCAACTCGTCGTTTTATTCGTCGTTCCTGAAAACCGAAACGTCGAACAGCGCCGAATTCGGAGACAGCAGCAGCGAAGTGCTGCGGAAAAATAAAGCCATACATGTAAATAAATTTTATTTATAAGATAAAGAAAATTATACCCTTATTACAATAAGGGTGGGTACCCAAAACAATGTCGTTTTTTTTCGTTGATCATTTTCGGGGATTAGTTGAGCTTAGACTGCCGCTATTCAAACACGTGTTTTGTGTTATTTTAATGACTTTACTTACCTATGTATTCATTTTATTCAAATTTACTCGAAAAACGGTGCCTCATCAAAAATTTCCACTAAAAATATTTGTGGTGTATTGATAGATTATTTGTTTTTCCCAAGTGTCAAAGATGGTTCTAGAAACTCTGATTAAAAAAAAACTCAGATACTTATGGTCGAGTCTTTAAGAGCATCCTAAAAAATCTGCAAATTGAAAGCAGAGAATAAATGCTTTACTCCAACTGAGGGCAAAAAAATCAGTGGCTACATAAGATTGAGGAACAATGCCAACCTCTAAGCTCGGACTCATAAAAAATATGTTGTCTATTTGGTAGAACTATTAGGACATAATACATTTTGCAACAATCAATTCGAAACCTAAAAAAAAACTTATTCTTTATCGAAATCTGAAAGTTTGTCACGATTTAAAAATGTTGCCATATAGATAGAAAAGATCATATCTAATAATAGAATATATATTTTAGTATAATATGTAATAAATATAAGGTAAAGCGGAAAGAAATGACATTTATTTTTATAGCCACAAAGGTTTAATTGAACTGTATATTATTAGTTTGTGAAACGTTTTCTGTTGTTTTCTTTGAATATTCTACACGAAATAGGCAGTTTTTTACCCCTTTCCGGTCCACAAAAAAATAAAAATGTTTCATCAGGTCTACAAAGGATTTTGAAAATTACAGGATAAAATAAATTTATTTTGAAGGTATAGAATAATGTTCTAATTATTACATTTATTTACATCTTAAGTATGATATCGGTAAAACCATTAACGGATCCAAAGGCCGGGCTTTCTCTCACAATTTACACAAATGTATCGCATTTCTTTCCTACCTCCAGGATTTTTTCTGTTGGAGCATACCAGGCAATCTTATGCTTCCCTTGAGGGTTGGGGTATTAGAAATGACCCTTTTTGTCCAGTCTTTGCTCCCTATCGCCCGTGGAAACCAGTCCAGTTTTATAGTTTGAGCCTGAAATCACCAACCGAACTCAACAATAATTCTTAAGGTACACATTATAATGCTCATAAAAATCATTGAATCCTCATCCCAGTATACCGCTACAATAAATACAAATGAGAAAAAAATATGTTTGCTTGTATTTTTACAATAAACTGATGAAGAAAAAAATGTCGAATGACATTCGACATAGGACCGGAAAGAGTTAATACCTCTTTCATCAAATTCTGTCAATTTTTTTTTATTAGAATGCGATTTCATTCTGACCAGAATTTAGTAATTCGTAGTGAACTCATAGATGGCCCAGGGGTAGGACACAGATCAATGAAAGTCTTTTTTTTTCTCATCGGATTAATGCAGAGAACCCACTTCTCATCTCCAGTAACAATCTTTCTATGAAACGAATCTGTTTCATGGACAATTGGAGAAAACCGATATCTTATTCTCAGGATACAACAGTATCTTAAATGTCTTCCTTATTTTGGTTTGTCGTATCACTTTCGCTAGTTATTCACTTTCAAAGCCATCTATATCATTTTCAAGGATTTAAGATGTCTCCAAAATTATCACCGATAGTTTGGGTAGTTTTATTTATTTAATTTCAATCCTTTATCAAATTAAAACAGCATAATATACTACATATGTGTCCCTCCATTCTCTGACCCTTGCATTTTTTACAAGGGGCCAAAAAAATATCAAAAGAAAAAGATTACGCTCGTTGAGTACTTATAAAAAAATGACATTTCTTTCCGCTTTAACTAATATAAACATTTATATCTTTCGAGTTTTTTTTATTTATTACGCTTAAATATATATATATCGATGATCTTCTTTCATCTTACTGGCAACTCATCAATTCCTTCCTAATAAAATTAGTTGTGTTTGTACTAGACAATTTTTGATAATCTACTTGATTTGCCCTTCAAAAATGTTGGGTTTTTCATTCAAGACGTTTTTTAAGGAGCATAAAAGGTAGTAGTCTTTCGGAGCAAGATCTGAAGAGTAACATGGATGTGGTAAAACAGACCATCCAGACTCAAGGATTTTTTTTAGTGACTTGCTATACCCGAGCAAATTGAGAAAAAACATATTTTCATATATTATATTAATATATATGAGGCTATTGATCGTACATTATGTATATGAAAATATAAATTAAATGTATATTTAGTGTTATATCGCACGGTGTAGAGTAAGGATCCTGTCTGCTCATCAGCGCTACCAGTGTCGTGTATTGAATGAATTCGGGGTAGCAGCGGGGTGGGGGAGGGTATCGTCGCTAAGCGCTGTATTGCGCTGCGACTCGGAGCAGTCCCACGCCGTCCATACTTTAAAAATATACTTTTTTTAAATTGATAATCTTATACGTAACCCATTTTTGTAACACGTGCTTATTAAAGGCTCGATTTTTTTCTGTGAATGCAGATTTGTGGCAATTAGCATGCTAAAATATTGAGGTAACCATGCATCCAACTCTTGGACATTCTCTAATTTCTTTAATGACGTGATGTTTTAAGACTCTCTCCATTTTAAGGATTGAAAATTACACTTTAATGTAACTTGCACCACATAAGCTGAACCCTTCTTAATTCAATTACCTATTCACCGGAAGCAATTTATGACTCGACCTATTATTCATGGATCGTTTGTTATTAATACAATTTATTTTATAGCAAATGAATTGGGACAAGGCGAAAAATCTTAAAGAATCGTCCTTGATACGATTGCCGCCGTTCAACACTTTGAGAATGCCGAGGACCCATGACACCGTGGGCTTGACCATAGCTCCAAGAAAATCACAACCACCATGGCTCGATACGGTATATAAAATATTAATTAATTATTATATGCATATATAAAAATGCTCTTAATTAAATATATATTAACCTTTATTCAAGGTATGTGTTACATCAGAATTGATTTATAAATATCAGCTGTCTCCGAAAAATCTTGATGAATTGCTGAAATCTGATCAAAATTGCCTAGACATAATTGAACAGGTATTTATAAAAAAAATATGAAAAAAAAAAATATTAATATAATATTAATCTTTTGACTATTATTGTAGCCATCGTTAGTTAATGAACAATTGTCACAATTATACTTCGATCTGCAGATGGAAGGTTTATCGGGAGATCTTAAGTTAGAAGAAGGTGTGTCTAGCAGCAGCTCCGACGATGATTCGACTAATGTAAATATTTTTAATAATTAATATATTCATTAAAATAATATAAATATAATTTATTCAAATAATTTAGAACAAATGGCAGAAAGGCGAGTACAGTAAGCTAGTCATGGTGTATGAAGAAAATGCTCCGATGCCGTCTCCGGATAGCGATTGAATATCATTGCGATGAAAATATAATTATTAAGCCATATTTTACATTTCTAATGTTATTATTAATATAGATATGTAAATTATACTATAGTTACCATACCACCAAGAATCTTAGTATAAATAGTGCAAAAAAAGTCAGTCACAGTAAAATATATCATTAAAAATGAGTATTTAGCGTTTATTGTGTTGTATCCTAATATATTCATAAGTATACGTATTTGTTTTTCTAATATTATGTAATTATTATAAACGTTCTAATACACAAATGTTAAGTTAATTAATTGATTTATATAATGTTTTTTTTTTAAAATACTTGTTTGTGTAAATAGCTGTGTTAAAGGAGTTATTGCATTTATATACAATAGTCTAATGATGCATTTTCTCACATATTACATATATATTATTGTTTTAATGAGAAAGTATTAATACATCTGTAGGTTTAATTATAAAATATATTGGCGATTTTTTGTAATAAAAATTGTTTACTTCAAAATAACATGTATTAGATTTTTAATTACAAATGAATATTTAGATATAAATAGTTTAACAAAAATACCATGTTACTATATATTAATGAATAAATAAATATATAAGATTACATTTTTTTTTTACTTTCTCCTATTCACAATTCTTTTCAGCTATGAAAAGTTTTTGTTTTTCTCTAATAACTCTTATAATCTAAATCCTACATGTCACAATTTTTTTTATATTTGTTTAAAAAAAGCTAATGAATAAATATTATAAATAATCATTGGCTTTTATTGTATGCAATTGCGAAAAAAACAATAATATATGCTTCTGTTGCCACGGGCAACGATGTTTTTTTCGCTCGCATTCGGTTCGACGTGCCGTGTGCGAGTGAAACGTGCAATTAACACGTGCAGCGAGACATCGCCGAGAGCGTAGTCATTTATGCGTCATATTCATTAGATAAAAATCTAAAATATCGACCAAATTATGAAGCATATCATACATTAACTATTTTTATTCTTAGAATAATCCATTTTTTAAAAAAATGTCAAGATATTAATGAAGACTTGACCAAAAATGTTTTTATGAAAATTTGATTTCAGAAAAAAGAAATATGGCAAATAATAGTCAGAACATTAAAATTCAATATGTGTATTTTTTTAGTATTAATTTATTTTATTTGGTAATATGAGGTTCTAAAGTTTACCATTAACAAAACATATTATCGTAGTATTTAATTCAAAACAAGTATATCTTTAGAGTTTTTAAATTTATATTAATGTTATATATACCATCATCATCATCATCATTTGCCAGTCACGAGGCTCCCACTTGCTGAGGGCATGGACCTTACCAGACTCTCGCATGGTAATTGAGGCCAAAGGAACCTGAGTCTCACACGTGACGTGAGGGCTCCCTTTCTGTGTCCATACCGCGGAGACCCGAGCCGTCTTGGTATGCGGTTTTTTATAAAGAGTTTCCCTCTCTTATACATATTAAAGGGTATATCATTTATTTTCAAAAATATGCAAAAAGTTTGCAATTAAGTCTGTAAATATTTTGATTAATCAAAATTTTTACTTTGGCTGAGTTTTTAAATATTATAAGGATTTCCCCTGGTAATATTAATTAAAAAATATATTTGTCATTAACGACCATTACAAAATCTTCCAGGATTAAAAAAGCTTAAAATACAATTGCACAAAAAAAATCCAATATAGAAGTTATATATATTTTTTAAATATTAGTTAAAAACATATTTTTAAATTTCATTATTTTATATAAAAGAATTTATATTTGCCTGTGTTTATTCTAAATTTCATAGTTCTAATTCAAATGCAAAAGAAGTTACAGCCTTTTGGTTAAACGGATGGTTCAATTTTTTTAATACATATGAGGACTTTAAAAATGGACTTAGTATTTTGCTTTTAACCCTCCATATTTTTATGGGAGGCATTAAAATGTTGCCAAATAGGCGGAAAAGGGTCATATCTGCTTATGAAGATTATATTTTATATTTTGGGGGTGCTGCGGAATATTAAACATTAAAACAGTATATTTCGCTTGTATTTAATTTATAATATCATAAATAAGGTGAGGTTAAAATATAATATAATAAAATAAGTGACAAAAAACACGCGGCTCAAAAAAACTGTGAGTCAGTATGACTGCACCGAATTGCAGCGCGACACAGCGCTTGGCAGCCAGCCTCCCCCCCCCCCCCTCAGGACCCTACCAGCCTGCATCCATCCAATACACGACGCTGATACCACTCTTGCAATATTGCTCGCGTATAAGCCGACCAACTTAATAAATATAAATTATATTTATATAATATACAGGTAGCCCAAAAGTCACAACATCATTTAAAATTCAAATAACTACAATTATTTTCTAAAAAAAATTGTTCAAATTTTATTTTAGATTAATAAAGCGTTATTCTTGGAAATTAATTATGTAGAAATTCACGACTGACCAAAGTGTTAAAATAATCGAATTCTATATAGAAAACAAACGATCAATTGTGCTAACGCAAAGAGCCTACACTCGTCATTTTGGGGTCAGAAAACCACCACATAAACAAACTATACTTCGTTTATTCCGGCGGTTTCAAATTCAGAGGTCTGTGAGTGATTTACCACGTGCTGGGAGGCCACGTTCAGGGAGTTCACAGGACAACATTCAGTAAGTATGCCGAAGCATTAAAGAAGGGCCTTCAATGTCAACTTGAAGGCGGACCCAGCAGTTGGCGATGTCCCGAACCTCGCTCCAGAGGATTCAAAGAATGCTGCATGTCTATCCGTATAAGATACAGTTGGTGCAGGAACTAATGTCAGCAGATTATCGGAATTGATTTGCGTATGCTATCCAGGTCTAAGAATTAAGCAAGGTGAGAAGCTGATTTCATTCACAATCTCATTATGTGAGACGAGGCCCACTTCCACCTAAACGGATTTGTTAACAAACAAAATATGCGATTCTGGAGGACAGAAAATCCAAGAATAGTCCACCAACGTAGTCTGCATCCCGTAAAAATAACAGTTTGGTATGGTGTAACTGCAGGAAGGGTTCTTTGACCTTACTTCTTTGAAGATGAGGCAGAAAACGCACTAACCACCACTGGCGAAAGGTATCGAGAAATGCAGTAGAATTTCGTTCGTCCTGCAGTCTTGGACACACCAGAGGTATGGTGGCAGCAAGATGGTGCTACAGCCCATACAGCTCGCCTGAAAACTAAACTCTTAAAGCAAATTTTTGGGAAAAGGATAATTTCGCGAAATCCTGAAATTACTTGGCCGCCACGATCACCTGACAACTTCTCCGGACTTCTTCATGAGAAGGTATTTGAAAGATAAAGTAAACAGTAACAACCCACAAACCATTCTGCAATTGAAGACCAACATCCGTGAAGAAATTGAAGGAATAAGCCAAGAAATATTACGACAGGTGATATTCACGCCTTAGTCAGCGTGAAGGGCAAAATAGTGGTTATTTAAAGGATGTAATTTTCAAAACTAAATAAAAATTATTTCCAAGAAGTGTGTTCTCTGTTTATAAAAGAATAAAAGTGAATGTTAAGAAATGAAAAAGTTATTCTATTTTAAAATGGTGTTGTGACTTTTTGGACCATCTGTATAATCAATACATTCATATATCATCATCATCATCATCGGTATGAGCTTCCCGCTAATCAGCAGTGCCCCTATTCCTCGCTGGAATCTCAACCGCGCTAACTGGACAAACTACACATCGCACATTGAAAAGTACGCAAACAACTTACCAGCTACAGTGGAAAACTACGAGCGATTTACTGGTTTGATAAAGCACTCAGCAAAGCTCTCCATCCCAAGAGGACATCGTAAAACATATATACCGGGATGGAGCAAAGAATGCGAAGATCTGTGGAAAGAGTATCAAATCTCGCACTGTCCAGAATTAGCCAATAAACTAACTGAGGCCATCAACCTCAAAAGAAAAGAGAAATGGGTGCAGTCCATGATATCCATGGACTTTGTTCATTCCATAGAAAGATGGGCCCTTCTCAGGAAGCTATGCTGCTGAAAAGACCCCTAAAATCAATCTAATGTGACTCCTAAATCCAAATAGCGAGTCACATATTAAAAAAAAAAAACACAACAAAAAAAAAAGTGGGCAAAAAAAGAAAAGGGAGCTCAAGGAAGAGTTCCATAGAACACTAGCCAACCTTAAATGATGACATACCCTTAAAACCAGTGATCAAGTGAAAGAAATAAATGCAGCGCTACGTCAAATCGTAACGGCAAAGCGGCTGGCATTGACAACATCCTGCCAGAATTTCTCCTGCACCTGGGTCCAAATGCAAGGCGATGGCTAGCCAGACTCTTTACCGATGTTTTCCGAAGAGGCTGTATACCACGCGAATGGAGACAATCTCGCATCATAGCCACTCTGAAGCCAAACAAAAATCCAGAGTTAGCTAAAAGCTTTCGACCCATCTCTCTCCTTAGCGTTGTATACAAACTCTTTGAGCGGGTACTCCTCATGAGAATCGGACCAACAGTTGAAAAACACCTCCCACCCGAACAAGCCGGATTTAGACCAGGGAGAAGCTGCGATGAACAGGTTCTGTCACTGACCACCCACATCGAATGCGGATTCCAAAGGCGTAAAAAAACTGGAGCCGTCTTCTTGGACCTAACGGCCTACGATACGGTATGGAAACAAGGACTCCTATTAAAGGCTGCAAAGATCCTAAAATGCAAACAAACGATCAAATTATTAGAAACTATGCTTTCCGAAAGGGTCTTCTACGTCACAATCGACGGCGAGCGCAGCAGAAAAAGGGTTCTCCAAAACGGACTACCGCAAGGCTCAGTCCTAGCTCCGACGCTCTTTAATATTTACACCTCGGACATACCGGAATCCGCATCCTGCAAATTCATATACGCCGACGACATTGCATTGGTGACGCAAGCCGGAGACTTCCAGAATATTGAAGAAGTGCTAAACAAAGATTTAAATATAATGGAAAAATATTTTACAACATAGCACCTCCAACCAAACCCGGACAAAACAGTCTCCACAGTCTTTCATTTGGCAAATGCGTCGGCCAATACTACACTGAATCTTACGATGTGTGGTAAAGACGTCCCAACTGACATAGCCCCAAGATACCTGGGGTGAAATCCAGATATGAACCCGTCGTTCCGCCAACACCTGCAGTCAGTAAGTACAAACTCAAAACCCGAGGTAACATTGTCGGGAACCACGGGACATCGTGGGTTGCAACGCCGAGGTTCTACGCATATCCGCTCTCTCTGGCTTATAGCGTAGCTGAATACTGCGCTTTCCAGTATGGTATACAGAGCACACACCGAAAAGGGTTGACACGAGCTAACCATATTATGCGCAAGATAACAGGCCTAATGCGTCCGACACCAGTTTCGTGGCTACCTGTAATCTCACATTGAGCCGCCAGAAATCAGAAGGAGTCGCTGCTCTCACCGCCTCTGGAATCGCATAACCCAAATGCCACACCTACCAATCCATGAAGACCTCACAAATCTTCCATCATTGCGGTTAAAAACAAGAAAACCGCTGTGGACAGACCGCGGAGAAGATGACTCAATTCTTAAATCTCTGATGGATGGAAGAATGGGAGTGAGTGGAGTGGACGCGAACAACGCATTCCCGACCCTACTGTGGGAGCCGAGCGGTTTGAATCTCCCGCGCAAAATGTGGTAAACTCTAAACCGTGCCCGCACAGGTCACGGCAGGACAGCGGAAACCTCTACAAATGGGGGTACGCAGAGAGTCCCACATGTGAGTGCGGAGCGATCCAGTCCACCAAGCACATAGTAGAGGAGGTCAATCTCACTTTTCCCCGGTGGTCGAAGGCCGTTAAATAATTCTTAGCCCGAATGCACTATAATGGCTGGCGTCCGCGCCGCTATAGGCCTCCCGCACGAACATGATCATCATCTAACTTGACCAACATCATTACACCCTGATATCCTGCCATCCCATCACCCTCCTAATTACTATTTTCACAATTACTATTACTATTACTATTATTTTCTATTATTATTATTATTATTATTATTATTATTATAGATTATTGTCATTATTATTATTATTGCTTATTATTATATGACTGTTGATTATAAATAAACCATGTATTCTTGCATTCATATGACAAATAAATAAAATCATCATCATTTGCCACGTCACAAGGCTCTCACTCGTTGAGGGCGTGGACCTTACCAAACTCTCGCATGGTAGTCGAGGCCAAAGGAGTCTCACACGTGACGTGAGGGCTCCTCTTTCGTGTCCATACTGCGGGGACCCGAGCCGTCTTGGTATGCGGTTTTTTATAAAGAGTTTCCCTCTCTTGGCTATTGCTGGCATTGGACGTACATCTTCTACCATGTTGGTATCGGATTTTACCCTCTCAACTTTGTCCAGGCAAGTAGGAGGGGGTTTGCCTCGCTATTCATTTGTTCTCTTCTCTAAGACGTTAACTGCTTTTAACGAGTCACGAGTGACGAGTAGCGAGCTACCACACACGCACACCTATATAGATATACACAGGCATACATATGCACATCTGCCCAAAACGAGTCTTAAGTAGTCGGTCGCAAGTGATTATTAGCCCTGTCGCGCAATAGCAATCCTTTCATTATGGGAAAGACCTCCTCAAAATAGAAAAAGGAAGAGGAGCGAAAGTATCGAGACTAGACCGATAATTGGTCAACAGATTAAGGTTTTCCTTCCCAGGTAAGCAATTGTGTGGTGAGAAATCCGTTAGAGACCAGATTTATTTATGCACACAAGGATGTGTATTCACCAACATGTACATATTTTTGCATATTGATAAATAAATATATTTTTTTCCTTAGTTTGTTTGGGGGTGCTGCAGCTCATACACAAATATTATATTTAAATTTATTAACATGCAGGGGTAATGGGTCTCTTGCCTTAACATTCCCCTAGCCAGTCATAGTTTTCGTCAAATGAATAACCTATCTGAGTATTGAGCTTAGTCGCGGTTAAATAACATTATTGTAAAAAACGTCCATTCTTTGGAATAACCTTATATATTAATTGTTTTTTTGTTTAATTTTAGTAAATGAAAGAATAGGTAATTAAAAAAAATGTGTTGAATATTTTGATATCATTTATTTTACTAGATAACATAGAGTTGTTTAAAGGATAGATTATCTATATAATACAAAATAATAAACACGAATATGTCATAAATTCAATAAATATAACATCGTAATGTTATTACAGTGTATGTAGTATCATCTACTTTTTTGAGAAACATTTATTTTTTTATTAAAACTGCGTGATGAAATCAGTGACAACTATTTTAAATATATTTAGGAATAATTAATATAAACCGATGTATTGTGGGCAACTATTAAGTAATATTTCATTTTTTCCCCTCAAAATTGCTTACAACTATTCCAAATGTTTTTTTAAGCAAAACAATAACATATTTACAACCCTTATTCACGATAAGATATATTGAAGAATGTCGATCTATTACTTGAAATTGTTACATCATTTTTTATAATATAATATTTTGTCATTTAAAACGTTTATTTAGATATAGAATAGCTAAAATATCATGATTTTCAAATAAAATAATACAAACTATATATGGACTCGAAAATCTCAATCATTCAAAATATATTTATAAAATTCTTTTTACCCATGATTATGTCATTTTTATATTTATAAAAAATTACAATGATATAACTTGATTGATAGTTGTATTTTTTTTTGTTTAATCTATTATAAATTCATTATAAAACAGGAAATTTTGTGCTGTCTTAATTATTTTTCATTAAAACATTTCATTAAAATTCCTACTTAAAATGATATGATGTGATCATAGTCGGAAACATTTTTATTTTATCTTAAAATACTTGTATATATATATATTTTTTTGATTTAATATAAAATCAACAATGCCCAGATATGGTATGACATTTGCAATCAACACTATTGTTCAATAATATCAAAAACAAATGACATTGTTAGGAACAATATTCATAATAAAATAATAATAATCATTTTCATACACGATTTGGCCATTCATCAATTAAAAAGAATGATATAATTGTATCGATAAATATTAATATTAATATATACATCCGAAGAGAATTCACTTTACGCACTGTCATTTATTATAGATATTTTTTAACTCTCATTAAGTTTAAAATATCTAAACACTGTCGATTTAATAACAATTTTATACGATTTTTCTTAAAAAACGGCGAGAACTTAATCTGCGTCTTAGTTAAAAGATGCAAAATATCAACAAAATTACGGAAACTAATTTTTATTCTTAGTATAATCCATTGTTTTTTTTAAATGTCAAGATATTGATGAAGAATTCATCAATTATTGAGCTATTTCATACAAAATAGACGACTTATGTTCGATTAAAATGTCTTTTGTTATACTGTCTGATTTTAAATGACTAGATTGTCCAGAAAATAGCTTTGTTTTGAAACAAAAATCATAAGAAAATAATGTAAATACAATCTGCAAGATATAATAAATACAATTAAAAAACAACAAGATCGTGCGAAAGTAATTATGGATCTGTTTATTTTAAAAAAAAAAATTCTATTATTATTAATTGAACCTAGAGATATTCTGGTAATTATTTCGAAAAAAAATATGATAAAAATAATAAAATGAATGATTTTTCCTGGGTGCGTGAAATGAATTCGCCGCTGATGTACATATACAGATTAGATAAAAAATTCTCTACGGATATGAGCACGTTTTTAAAATATGAATTTAGAAATTAAAACAGTCGTTTTTATAAAGAGAGAGATATATGCGATTATAAAATTATTTTATTTATTTATTTCTAAAATAAATCCAGATTTCAAAATATAATTTCACTAAATTTATCTCCTTAAGATTATTCAGTTGCAATCTCTTTAAATTCATCTCGGATAGCAAATAGATAATAGTGATACGTATTCAGTCATAAATTGCATATAGATTTTTATTCCATCATTTATTTATTTAAGCGAGATTTTTTGATTTGTTTTGATAATTGAGTTGGAAACAAAATCAAGATTTAATAATTCCCCCAAACCCCACAAATTTGCCAATATAAGGCCACATACATTTTATGTCAAAGTAATGAGACAATATTTAAATTTAATATCAAATTTAACACGAAAGATATTTTATTCCACATCTTTCCGATATCATAAAAATGTGTACAACAATACATTTCATTCATTATCATTATTTATTATCATTACAAATAAAAATATTTTTTTTATAGAAAAGAACAACTCTACATCCTGATTTCCTCTCAAAAATACATTTGAAAAATCGCGTGGATTTTTATTCAATACAAAATAATAATTTATTTTGATACCAATCTCTCAGAAATATTCTGAGAGATTATTAAAAAATATCGCATTTTTTTTTAATAAATTTTTAATAATACGTTGTAAAAACTATTTTTTAACACTCATTCAAATTTAACAGTTATCCAAATTTAAACGATTATTTATAACAAATCCCTTGGATATACACGAAGGGTATTATTTTTATTATTTATTTAACAAATTCAAGCAATCCTCCTTTAGAAAAATTAAATCTGGAGTATGTATATGATTTTATTTTCTCTTAAAATGAACTGTTTGCAATATATTTGAATGACAATTTGAAAAATACTTAGCCTAGAAATATTATGCTATCACTACGATATTCATTAATATAATTATTAATAATTACGAGACGAGCTTTATTTTTCAAGATTATAACTCGCCGGAATATATGGTCAAAATTATGCAATGCCTCCGTGCAAATCAACAATTAATCACAATAAAACAATAATAAGCACTTTGGACATTGCATCAATACAAATGAATAGAATCGTTCTACGCAAAATAAATCACGAAGCATTGAATCTTACATTAATTATTAAAAATCGTTATAAATTTAGTTAATAATTTAAAATTATTACATTACATACGATCTGGAAACTTATGAAAATCACAGTTTCGCCCTTTCTTTTTTCATTTTTTTTTTGGAAGCTCACTTCTGAATGCATGCCCGATATTATATTACGAAACACTTATTATATATAAATATTTATATAATATTATATTATAATTATTGTTTTAACATGATAAATACACTTATCTATTGCATATATTATAACAGTTAACACGTATTTTTTTTGTTGATTACGCTTCAATCACATTTATTCCCTACGTTAGTTTATTTAGTTTAGGAAGGAGATGAAGTAACAATGAAAGCTTGAATAATAATGTTGTTAATAATTTTTAATAATACATATCTAATCAAGACGTATCTA
This sequence comes from Philopotamus ludificatus, assembly GCA_022495035.1. Lineage (NCBI taxonomy): Eukaryota > Metazoa > Arthropoda > Insecta > Trichoptera > Philopotamidae > Philopotamus > Philopotamus ludificatus. The sequence goes on from JAGXCT010034521.1 coordinate 16,516, forward strand.
TGTGTGCCGATTTTTTTTTTGGAATGATTCCAATGTGCTCGTATGCTTTTTTTAGAATGATGAATGAGTTCAGTCGTCCCATGTTGGATAGGTAGGGGGCTCATTTTGCCATTGGACCTTGGTCGTCGTTGGCTTGTTATCGACGAGAGCCGTTTTGGTATTGTTAGTCTTGACATCATATCTGGAAAAATAATTGAAAATTATATTTCATGAGAATACCCATACAAAATTTATGAAAGGGCTATTTAATTATATTTTGTAAATCAAACGAAATCCTTGTGCATTAATGCATACCATACATATTTATGAAATATATAATTTGACCTAGAAAATTTACGCTATAGATGGGTTTACTGTTTATAGATAATAAAGTTAACGAGCCTTGTTTAAGTTCGCTTTCGGGTGTTTTCTTTATAAACCTATCAAGAGTTAGCTAAATCGTCATCAGTCTTATTTTAGAGCCTCACTAACATCCTTCTTAATTTTATCCGTCTTTTAACCCATTTAATCGCCAAGCCAATTATATGAATTTTTACCGTACGCCGTATAAACTTCAAATAAAATGGAAAGGCCAAACATATCGACATTCTAACAATCACGTTGCCTTCAAAAGATATCTCTGCATTAATTTGCATTTAAAAATATTATATTTATTCATAAATAAATTCGTAGTAGCGTTTGCTGTAGCGCTGTTGCTTAGCCGGTTCCGCGTGCCTGCACGCCGTGGCGTTTACACGGTTAATGATGCAGTGTCCCTTTGTACACAGTCCAACCACCGTAGTCTTGTTCTTCTTTTCCTCCAGGGACAGGAAAGCTTGTTAACCATAAGCCTTTTCGGCGGGTGACTGTCCTGCATCCTTGACACGTGACCGGCCCACCGAAATCGGTATATCCTTGTAAAGTCGATACAGCTCGTTACTTGTGATAGGCCTTTCGAATAGGGCTCCTAATATTCGTCTCAGAATCCTCCTCTCCAGAATATTCAGTTGTCGCTCATCTTGTTTTATCAAAGCCCAACATTCAGACCCGTATATTAGGGCGGGCCTAATGAGGGTCATGTAGAACTTGACTTTAGTCTTCTTTGAGAGGAAAGTCCAAAGTAGCACCGGTTTGCCAATATTATTTTTATTCGTACTCCAAATTGAATTTATTATTATTTGTAATAAATGAGCTAAAATATGTGAATTCCTGGACGGCCTCGAAGCTGTACTCTTGGACTTTCGGGTTCAAGGATTCGTTCTTGTCATAGGACGGTAAATACATTGTCTTTCTCTCGCTGATTCTCAGTCCCATGCCAATTGCCGTTCTCATTATTCGCTTGACAATTTACGCTATAGACGGGAGTACTATAGGAGGGACTGTCGAACTTGTTATATATATCTGAGGTATGGCAAGAAGGGTTATAGATGAGTTTACTATATTTTTGGTCCATAATTAAGTTACGAGGCGTGCTTAAGTGCACTTTCAGGTGTTTTCTTTATAAACTTGTCAAGAGTTTTTTTAGAATGTTAATTCTATGATCAACAATTTGTCGAGTGGCTTCATTCGTATTTTTTTATTACCAAACTCTTGATTATTTTATCAGCTTCTTCTTCCTTTCTTTCATTGTGTATTTCATTTGACTCTTATTGCTAAATTAGTTATTCATTTGACAGAGGTACTGAGTGAGATTCAATCTACTTACTAACATCTTCTTTGTAGACGTCCAAGTTTAGTTCATTCATCAGGCAAAGTTTATAAAATCACTGTGATCATAACTGTTTTTAGGAACCTTTCATTGTTGACTCTTTTATTTCAGCCCACGAGCCTTCAATATTGTTTATTAGGTTCCATATATTATAATTCTTCTAAAAATCTCTTAACATGGGCTCATCTTCCCTGCTAGTTTCCTTGATTATTGTCTCCATATAATATCGTTTAAATGTACTGTTTGAAAAGAAATGCACCATGGATTTCCGAGTATAATTTCTGCAAGGATTCTGAATGTCCTGGAGCATTGTTTAAGATTAATAATGAAATCAGTTTATCAGATCATTTTAAATCTCAACATTAAGGAGAAGTTTTTAAATCAATTAAAGGTTGATACGATAGGTTAAAAAAAAACGATTCAACTTAGTAAGGCTTGGATGACACAACATGGATTTAAAACTTGCTTCTGCAATAAAAAAATATTGCGAGGATATTAGAATTGAACCTTGAACTCTTTTGGTGACAGACAATGCGTCAGGTCATCCTCTGGAACTCTGATTTTCCAATAGGGGTTGTATTCTTACCTCCGAATATTACTACCGTCTTACAGCCTATAGATCAAGGTTCAATATCCGCATTCAAAGCTTATTATTTAAGATAGAAAGTAATGAATTAATTAGAAACTAATGAAGTGCTGCTATCATTGCATGGAGTTGTTGGAAGAAAATGACGAAGATCAGTGTTGTAAAGCGTGGTTGAAAAAAACGAGAGGCCCAACAATTATTTTTTGCAACGTGGAACAACACATCCTAGGCTAAAATTAATTAAATATTCGGATACCTTTGTTCCATGTTCCTGTAAGATGGTTGAGGAGCTACATAGCTTCCGCTCCATGCAGAGCTGGATGTTCCCCATAGTTTTTCATTGTAAGGATCCTCGTTTTCCCAGCTGGCGTTCGGATCAATATAGCTGAAAAAAATAAATATTATAATAATATAATATTAAATGCATTTTTAAATAATAACAACCTGTTCAATCCATAAGATCCCATATTGTAATTTCCGTCTCCTTCGAAGATCGTCTTGTTGGGGTCGGGTTCAGTGCGTCGTTGGGTCTGTTTCGGCACGGGGACTTCGATTTCTTCCTCTTCATTATCCTGTCCGAGTTCCAGCGAAGAATTCTTGATACCATAATAGAAATACATCAATAGTCCTGAATAAAAAAAAAAAACAATTAGAACACACTTCTATATGAAACATTTCAATATGTGGATTATAACCTAGAGTCATCCAGATTGTGAAGCGAACTAGAGTCAGTATAGACAACTTGAAGATTAAATAAATGTTGACGGCAACGGCAATGGCTGGCACGAACGGAAGACCGGGCGTCATGTAAAGCAATGCGCTCCTGAAATAAAAATAATAAAATATCGCAATCAATCCATCATTCATTTGATTATTAATAATAATTTATATACCTGTTTTGTGGTTTTCTTGATATGGCCAGTAAAACGCCCAACATACCCAAGAACAGTAGTGTCATAAACGTGGCCGTTGTAGGAGACTTAGCCGGAGATCCGCACACTGCTGTTATATCGAATACCACAATCAGTCCGTAGAGTATTCCGACCATCCTCATGACGTACATACCTTAAGCAAATCAATATTATAAATAAAATCAGTAATTTATAAAGTTTTTTTAAAAAAAAAGATTACCGCTCTCAGTGGTCGCCGGTCCGCAATCTACCCATGGAAAGATAGCCGGGCATAGGTATGTCAGTGCTTGAAGTCTTCGGGCAATGTTGCTGAGGGCCGGTCCCACCGTGGAGCCTCCTGCCATACTAGAGTGGGTTCCGGGGGTTCCATGGACGCTTCCTGAAAATAATTTTTATTTAAAATGAATGACATCTATATGCAGTCGGGTCGAATTAATATTAGCAAAGAATTCAACCACCGTTGACATTAAAACTATTATGGAAATGCAGTGCGATGCCATTGCATTTGCACGGAAAATTTGTGCTGAAAAAATATTGCTGAAATTTTGTTTTGCATTACATGCTTTTGATTTAAGCGATAATTTATATAACATATTAGATAATTCTATAAATAATGATTCAAGTTTAGAAGATTCAGTTAGTTCAGAAACTTCAGATGAGACTCGTCCTGAAAGATTTGCAAAGTTTGACGAACTAGCAAAGAAGCTTGGAATTTGCCATTCAACGATTCATCACACCTGAGTGGCATCGGAATAACAAATTGGGTCAATGGGTTTTAAGTCTATGTCTTCCGAGTCTAGTCGACGGCAAAGAGTTGCTTGAAAAGAAGAACTACGGGTTTTATACATTGATATTTTTCCTCCTGTATATTATAATTTTTCGGCGATCGTGTGCGCCGCACAATCTGGCCAAATGGATAGCACACCACTGATAGAGAAAGGAGAAACACTGGCGTCTGAAGCTGCAGAAGATCTTCGATGTAAGGTATTGTTTTTAAGGTTTAGTCCACTTTGAAATCCAAACCAAACCATAAAAAGGAGATCTACTGCAAGCAGTTTGATCGTAGTCCACCATCTTTGTTTTCAAGACGAAAGGTTCTTCTATTATCATGATCCTTGAAACTGATCCAACTTTTGGAGCGGTTTGCTCCAGCTACTATATTCTTTGGACATTACTTCATCTGATTACTATTTTTCTGCAGTCTTTAAAATCTTTTGGTGGGAATAAATGTAAAGTCTGTAGACGGACAAGTTATTTTTTTAAGAAGACCTCGTAAGTATTTTAAATAGATGGAAGAGCATTGTAGAAAATGAAGAAGATTATCGGTTACGTTATGTTCGTTCATCGATTTACCGTAGACTCATATGGGATAGCTTTTCTCTGTTCATCAGGATTCTTGTGATTAAGTGAAAATGAAAGTGATTATCAGCATTTTAGCTTTTAGCCTCATCAACATTTGGTTGCCATTCTAAGACCGTTGTTGTGCCATCCTTTCACTTCTTTAAAAAAACTTTAATAGCAGATATCGGCATTGGTCCTCTTTCGTTTTCTTCTTTTTTTTAGAAAGCACATCTCGCTAAGTTCTTTCGTGTTCTTCATTTAAGAGTTCTTGGAGTTCTTCTGTCGTCAGATCATTTTCAAGTTCCATTATGCGCTGATCAATGTCATCTTGATTCTCCTCCAATTCCAGATCCCTAGCAGCTGTCAAGATTTTATTTATAATTTCAGAAATGTCGGCTGAATCAACCAAGTCGTTTTTGAAACTATCACTATCAGAAAGTTTTTTTTTTGGGTGGCCCAGTATTGTCAAATAGCAACAGGGCTTTCAATACCAATTTAAGCAAGTCTGAAGATAATCATTGATGCTTAATTAATTATTGATATTTTTAAATGCTCGAGGGTTCTCAAACTGATAAACAAGAAGCGGTTTAAGCTTCATATCACTTGTTTCGTTCCGATTGACATCAGTCTTTCATGGGTTTATGCCTAGAAATATTTTTTTCATCTTTGTGAATTTGTTGTAAGCAATATCTTGAAATTTAAGACAGTACTTTCCGCCTCTTCTTTATCTACACTAACTGAGTCACCGTACAATACCACATGCTTAATGTCATATCTTAAACTTTCCAAACCATCTAGTATAAGCCATAAATTCAAACTTCTTATAACATATATTTCTCTTAAATGATATTCATACTATTGATAGTTACATCTCTTTTTATTTCTATTTTTTTAACTCATCTCTCCATTTTTCATAGATAATACTTATTTGATTCTCAGATCTGATTATCGTAACCCTTTTAGCTACTGTAAGGTGTTCGTAGTCCAAATATGTGATCGTTGTCAAAAAAACATAAAAAAAGTCCGAACGCGTTTATTCTAATTTTAAAAAATATATATTAAGCGTTTTATTTATGGGATGACCCTATATCGAGTTTCGATGTAAGTTTAAATTAATAGTTATTATAACTCATCGTGATTGAGAGCCATTTATTTCGAGTTATGTTCCAATACATTAATTGGAAAATTGCGGAAAATTCCACGTCAGCACAGCATTTTCTCCACGCGTTGAAAGAATCATAAAATTTTAAAAATGTTATTACAACAGAAGTTTGATTCATTGCGATTTTAAAGGATTTTCATCCCCCTCAAAAAAACGCCGAATACGGAATGTGTCAGTTAAAAATTAAAGATTACTTTAAAAAATAATCTTACCGTAAAATTTGTTTTCTGTGCGATCGGAGACCAAAAATTGATCGTCGCGTCCACATTCGTCCAAATCTTCGCCAGGCAGAGTGTCATCCGAGTCTGGTGAGCTATTTTTGAAAATGACAAAATTATCACAAAGACATTCAACATACAAAATGATCGTAAAACAACAAAATGACACACGCAAAATATATGCAACAACATATCGCCATAATTAAAATATACAGATAATCGACTGCGTTACATTCATATTTATATTTATATATATTTTTGGCTGATTCCGCTGCTTTCTCTATTTATTTCTGTGATCTCACCTTCTGGTAACCTTTCGCACGGTGATCCTCTGGGTGTGAGACGTGATGATATGATCGCCTCCTCCCTGCGAAGCCAACGCCTGTTGCAGAGTACCCGGCACCAGCACGTCGCCGTATATCTGCAAATGTTAAAAAATAAACTGAGCAACGAAACACACCTAGGGGAGCTCTATTGTCGTCCGTGCGTTGCGAGCAAATCGCGCTTAAATTATTAAAACAATTTTTCTCGTCGGTATTTACGGTTTTGGGCGCGGTCGACGGGTTCTGGTTGAACGACGTCTCCTTCACGGGCGTCCCGACGACGGGCGTCCTCAGGCTCTGCGGCAGCAGCTCGATCAGATTAGTGGAGTGGGGCTGGTAGCGCAGGATGAGCACGCAAGTCGATACCAGCGTGTAAGCTAGCAGGGTGCCTGAAAAGTATCGATTGTTTCCGGTTTAATTAGGCGGAGCGGAAACGGGACAGGGTACTAATGATCGGATCGCGTGGCGTCCGATTATCCGTTCGATTCCCCATCCGGATGTATATGACATACCTATGCTCATCATTTCGACGAGGACTTCGAGCTGGATGAACAGGGCGACCAGTGCTGCGGCGGCTCCCGTGCCAAATGTTGCCAACACCGGGGTTCCGGTCGTGGGTAAAATGTGCGCAAACATTCTAAAGATAAACAAAATACATCGTTAAATTGAATAAGTACGGCTTGGGGTCGCTATCGTCTCCACGAATGTTTTGAGCAAAATATACGAAATAATATATGGACCAGAAAGAAATCGCGTATTTTATGAATCAGAATATATCCAGACGCGGTGGACTAAGCATTCCTGTAAATTTATTTTTTTGTTTTATTTCTATTTTTATAAGTAAATTGACCATACCCGAAACTGATTAAGGACACATCAGACATTGTATGGTGCTATATACGACTAGGGTTTAAACTCCAGCAAAGCCATTCAATTTGGTTTCGAATGTTCAAATCATGCAATAGAAAATTAAAGGATTCCCCTAAATCAGGACTACCCTTCGAATTCGATAATGTGTCTCAAGAGGATCTCGTATAATGATTAAGGGATTATCGCAGAAACTCGCATCTTCATCGTCCATAATATAGGTACGATTAAAGCGCATCCGAAAGTCGAATAAAATGTAAAATCTAATCACGAACATTCACGTCAAATTCAAAATTAAACCGGGAGGTTCTATCATACCCCCAATATCCACCAGACCACGCTTTATCCGATTATTATTTTTTAGATCTATAAACCATAATAAAAACATTAAATAATCAAAAATCTGCAAGGAACAGTAACGCGCCGACAATGTCCGGCGCCTGTGTGCAGAACTTCACACATTAGCGCCCCTGTGCGTCTGATGTAGTCGAAGAGACAACCTACGAACATTCGCGTTTTATTATTTCATGTCGATTTTAAAAAGGTAATTCATTTTAATAAATAACTATTTTATATTTTGATTTTTTTCCTCTTGGCGGCCCTTATTTTCCGGCGCTCGTGTGCGCCGCACAATCTGGCTACATGGATGGCGCGCCTAAGGTCTTATTTAACCTCACTAATTGGTCATAATACACCCCTTCTGTAACTGTCTAACCATGTTTCAGTAATTCAAAGTGAATTATTCTAAAAACATCCCACCAAATACAAAAGGAGAACCTTTTTCTGCCAATTAAG